>JAUZNJ010028565.1:0-15996 GCA_034780135.1 Jordanella pulchra | reverse complement strand
AAGAATATTGAAAATTGTTTATGGATGTTTGTCTGTTTCAAATAGCATTGTTGGTGGTTTATATTTTCTTTTGTTGCATTTTGTAATGTCTTGGAGTTTTTTTATTTTTCATATGTACCTCACGGGCTGCCGTAGCTAATGAGGTCAGGCCCTATAACACCTGGTTGAATCATTGTACTGATTAATGACTGGAACTGTCAAGATGTTTGGCACAAAGAAATCAACTTTTACTGTTTCCCAGTGAAAGCAGCGAGTTTTGACGGTGACTGACGTAAAGGTGTTGGCTGTGATGATGACGGTGGATCTATACCAGAAAAAATAAAACGCTAAATTCCCCCGTCGAACTGGCCGAGTGACTCAAATGTTGGGGCGCTAATTGTGGCAGCGGCACCTAGCTGCGGGATCTGTGGTGGCACCCCCAGATAGGTGCGGCTATCCCGCTAAGTAGTGGCATCCCTGCAGATGGGTATAAAAGTAAAAAGATATAGCACGAATGTCCTTAATGAGCTGAATTGTTTAGAAGGTGAATGGTTTAAATAGCACAAAGTCTGGAGGAGGAGTTAGGGGCCAAAAAGTGTACAGAAGCACCCAGAAACAGGATCTCAGCATTCTTTTTAAGTTTCTGCAACTCAATCTTTCGTGGGCCAATTGTTCTCATACCTTTTGTTGTTGTCTGCTTTTCTCTGTTGTATTAATATCACTTGATCCTTTTTTGACATTCTGCAGTATAAAATCAGTAATAAAAGCATTTATGATTCGTGCTAAGATTGTATAGGGTCAATATCGGTATCGGTTCATTCTCAAAGCTGCATTATTGTATCATGAATGAAAAGGTTGTGTTCAGACACCCCTGTAAAATGGGAGCAGAGTTAACCTTTTCTGGCATTTACAACCTGGCCTGTGTCAGAGCCTTTGAGCTGTGGCTGTTACTATCTTACTTAAGCTAATCTTTCTAGTTCAAGTAGCAATTTTCTGCAAAATTTTGTTCGAGACAATTTATTGAGCCTCACTTGTGTTTAGAACTGTTCAAAAAACAGAAATAAAAACATATTTATATTGCTGACTTAGTTTTCTACCCCTTCTTTAAGTCTTTATCTTCACCTCTCAGGGTCTGTTGGTTTGTCAGAAAAGCAGAACGCAAATCATTAAACATGAGTCAGATACAAGGTTCATAAGTTCATCACCAAAGGATCGAGTTGGAGACAGTATGCATACCTAAATCTCACTCTGTCAGAGTCCCATGTCAGTTTCATAGCTGCATGTCATACATATAGGTCTCTCCTTAACCCTTTAAAGCCAAATGTATCATATTTGATACATGAATTTTTGAGACCTCTGCATCATCAGTGGGATATTTTCGCTCTTGAGAACCCGACTTAATAAATCAGAAATATGTAGAGAACAGAAAATGGATAAAAGATTATAAAAAAATTCCTAATGTATCAAAATTGATGCAAATAATGATCAAATTTATGTTTTGTTTTTTCATAATTTTTTTATAGAATTAAATGACAACTCTTATATTAAACAATCTGAATTTTATGTCAATTATTTCATGGTTTGGGCTTTAAAGGGTTAACTCTGCTGAAGTTATACAACCTAGTCACTATACACAGGTAAAGCAGCAAATCATGCTCCTCTTGTTTTCATGGAAGCAGTAACTAGATAAGGAGCTGTTTTTCTTAGATGAAGTTTAATCCTGCAACAATGAACGTCAAGCAGCTAGATACTTCACAAACAGCTCTTATGAGAATGTTCAGGCCTCAACAATACAGCTTTGCTTAACTCAGTACTTTATTAATAAATGCACAGCAATAGAAGTAAAATGATAAAACTCAGTCAAGTATTAGAGAGTACATTGTTCAGTTTTCACATTATTAATATAGGATGTTCATATAAACATATATGGGAAGATGGTCCTAAGAATTGAAGTGAAGGAACCATCATGGTAGGAAAAACCCTTGTATAGGTTGTACCTCAAACAGATATTTGAAGTGGCTGACATGACCAAAACCTACCAATGGCTAGAGGGCTGGGCTGAAGGTTGGTAGTGGAGCACTGATCTTTGCGGCACAGGAGCAGGCCTTGAGCAAGGAGCAATAGAACCCCAGATAAACCACGTCAGGCAAGATCCCAGGCTTTGCAAAGAGGCAGAATACAACCTGGAGACCCCAAAGTCAATATGGATGCCACCTCCCAAGGTGGAGGAAGAAGACACCCATCCTTCCCAGAAACACAACGGGTGGGTGAGAGAGGAGTTGATATATAAGAATATAAAAAGAATAAATTAGCTGCTAAGAGAAAGTTTAATAGTGCTGCTCGTGGGGCATGTATGAATAAATTCTGGCTTCATACTGATATGGACTACTCGTCATATTAAGTGGGTTAACCTTTGAGAGTATTGATACACTGGATGTGAAAAGGAACTTTCAAAGTAGAAACATTTCTAGTTCATTTGACCAAAAAGTGAAGGATTAGATGTTGGGAAATATTGTGAGATTAGAGGAGGGGAGATTGATAGAGACCAGGAGGGTCACAGAAGGAGGCAAATTACTGTGTAACAGCTGGAGAAGTGAGTGAAGATGAGGGATATTATGTTAGCATAGTGGTGAAGTAAAAAAAAAAAGATTCAAAGAGAGAAAAAGAAGACAATGGATTGTTGCTTTAAATGGAGGTACAAAATGCATTTTTTAGGGTGACCTTTGAATGTGCTATCTAAACATTAGTATTCAAGTTTCCAGTCCATCTTTTGTAGCATTTTCTTAAAAATGTATCTTTCATCTGTATACGCAAATGTATTATTTCAATGTTTCACTTTTATTCTCTTTTTTCCCTTACTTTTACACCACTGTTATGTACTTCTCTTTTTCTCATGCACAGCACTTTAAATTGTCTTTCCACTGAACTGTGTTATATAACCTGGGAAAGTTGTTCAATAGAATCGGTCCAGCATTGCAGCCCTCCTTTACCCCCCTGTAAAATTTTCAAGACCTGTCACTAGGTCCAGCTGAGAAATGCTTCTCTTCCTTCCACCTGTGCAGGTAGTTATAGTTCCCATCTATATGCCAATGAGACACTATTCAGTCCTTTTTCTCTTTTTACAATATAAAACACTTGAAATGAATAACACTGTTTTATATTTAACAAATGGATTGTTCTTAAAATAGAACTTTTCACATTTACTAAAAATGCTGAATGTTTTCTGTAATCTGTAATGAATTTACTAATTAAAGTCACGTTCTCATAATGTCACCTCTGTATGGTAATTTGATCTAGGTTTAAACAGCAAACATGTCAATTTTTAGGTGGATCTCTGATGTCAAAAAGTCTAAATTTACAGGTCATTGAGTTCTCAGATTTAGAATAAGCTTTCCCCAAAATCACTGGTGTAGAAATAATATTTTCTGGGTTTAGTTGTCTACTTCATGTTGTTTTTAAACTGGATGTTGTCTCAGGCCAAAACGTCATTGACCTTTTCCTTTTTCAAATTTAATAGTTTTTATTAATGACTAAATTTTATTTGTGCTAATTGTTGTCGATGCAAATAATCCATTTTAACTTTGACCATTCCATTTTTTTAGATTTTTAATTTGTGATGATCTTTAAATTATACAGAACAGTCTCTACAGTTGATCCCAATGCCGGAAGTAGTAAATCGGATGCCAACTTCAGCGTCGGTTTCCTGAAACGATTACAGGCAGCAGTTGTTCGGGGCCTATGGCGACTTAAAACAAGAAATACTTACGATAAAGGTATGTAAAACGTTTTTAATGCTCTGAGTAAAATACCAATGAAACGTGCATTTAGTCGGTAAATCATTGCAGTCGATAAATGTCGACGAGCAAGTGTTTTGGTGTTAGCCTTTCCTTGATGCTATTGTTAAATAGCTAACATCCAATGCTAACCTACATGGGGAAATTAATACTTGGAATATCTATTTTCTAACAATACAAGAGGTCATATGTGAGATGATAAATCTAATCATTGCAGGTTTTGTTCTCTCAAATAACGTATTGCTATCGAAGTAAATCGCCATTTCATTTGCAATCCTTATGACCGGCGCACGATGGAATGGAATTCGTACTAAGGCAGACCTGAGCTAGCCGGCTAGCATAAGGCGGATGTTCCAATACACGTTTCATTAGCATAATAAAAAATATTTACTCTTTGGATTTGTAACACAATAAGCCACATTAACATTTATGCATGTAGATCGATGACTATTGCATGATTATGTAGGTGCACATATGCTGATATTTCCACAAAAAAAACTTCAACCGAGATTTTAAGGAAATAGTTCCGATTTCAGCGGTATCAACACCCGATTGCATTCATTTGATTTAGAGTTGAGTGATCTGCCTTTGCAATGTGCCAAGTATTTCTAATTTATGACTTTTTGTTGTGAGTGTATGTCCGGGTTTCAGGTATGAATTAAACCTTTTATGTAACCCGGATTGTGTCAGATCCCTATTCAAAATACCGCAAAACTTGTAATTAAAAAATATTTCATTTTTAAAAATTGCAGCATTGTTTAAATCTTTTATTGGTTGAATTCCTTTTTTTAAAGCCCAACTTTCACCTGTCTTGCAAGATTAAACTATGCATCAGCAGCAGCCTAATCATAAACGTTTGGTGGAAACTTAAATGTTTTTACATTCATATTCATTCTGTTTCGGTTTTCAGTAATTTGTAGAATTATTATGGACAATAAAAACATTTGAAGTTATCTCTCTTTCTTTATCCTGGATCTAGATATTTGGATCTTCATACTAGAGGATAACTGAATCCGACTGGGTTCAAGTTAAGGTATGCAAGGGACCTACCCTAAAAAACCCTAAACCAAAACATATTGAGTTGTTAATATGTACTGTATATAAGCTAACCCCCAAAACCCAAAGGATATTTTTTTTGTTTTCCAATTGGACTATAAATATCTTTCAAAGCATCTCCCTTATGGAATCCGAGGAACAAGCCTTCACCTACAAAACTCATCATCTGAATTTTGAATATTTCAGTTGACAGTCGCCCTTACATTTCATTTTTAAGAATCCCGTTATTCCTCTTCAGCCGCCTTTCAAATCCAAGAGAAGAGGATGTTTTCATCAAGGATTTCATGTCATTTTTGCAAAGTTTCTAAAAAAAAAAAAAGCAGCTTAATTTTCC
Source organism: Jordanella pulchra (assembly GCA_034780135.1). Lineage (NCBI taxonomy): Eukaryota > Metazoa > Chordata > Actinopteri > Cyprinodontiformes > Cyprinodontidae > Jordanella > Jordanella pulchra. The sequence goes on along the minus strand of JAUZNJ010028565.1, from coordinate 10,833 downwards.
CTCGTTGCAAAACATTTACAAAATATATAACTCAAAAATAAAAGGGGAAAATTAACAGTAAAAGAGGAAATACATATATAAGACATAACAGCAGCGATAGCTCTTTCTAGTTAATTATTACTCTGTTACTGGTTTGGATAATTAGTATTTGAGTTCAGCATTTATCTCTACAACTTCTATTTCTGTGCTGCTAAAAGGGACATTTGCCTGTTATAAATAAATTGGAAATGAACTGTTTTAGTTTAGAATATTGAACCACTACTGGTTAATTTAGTTTCCAACCTGTTAGGTAATGTGAACCGTTGATATTTTTGGTATGATTTTAATTGGCCAATTAAAGAGGGTTAAATTATTACTACATGATGAAAGCCTGATGACAATTCAACTTTTTTTGCATTTGTCATTAGGAACATCTGCTTTGTATGAATTATTTCCTATAAAGAGCACCTTTTTTATTGAATGTGACGAGGACTTTTTTTCTATCCAGGTCCAATAAAAGGAAAGTCCTTTATTGTTTCTGAAGAGCATACATTTTAGGAAACTTCATTTTGAAGTCTGTCTCTTGTACAGTCTGCATTCGTCGTTCACTAGTTTTCACCACTGACGCGTCAGTCAAATTTTCATCTCAGTCTACAATGGAGAAACAAAATGCAGTGTTAAGAAAACCGCCAAATCGCCGTGAACTTGTTGCAAAAAGTGTTTTAAAATTTCCTCCAAACTTAAAGTCCTTTCAATCCGCATTTGAATTTGATTTGCATGAGCTGTTGTGAATTTGATCTACTTTTTTTTTTTTTTTTTTTTAAATCTGCGAACCCTTTTTTTTTTTTCCCTCCTTAAGCAACTTGATCTCTTTTCTTACTCACTGACATGTTTCAGGTTTGAAGACACTTTAAAGAAATTGTTTCCAAACAAAGCGAAACTGTTCGAGCATTTGAGGTGCACGAAGAAAAACAAAACCCCTCCAAGTTCTAGGCATGTCTCGCAGAAGAAGCCGCAGCTCATCACCGGTGCGATATGCACGCACCTGCAGCAGCAACGATCCAAGGGATTTGGAGAGAAGAATTTTTGTTGGGAATTTGCCAACGTCTGACATGACAAACAAGGATTTGGAAGACCTTTTCGCTCCATATGGGAAGATAGTCGGTTAGTAAATCTACAAGCGTTAACTCGCCAATTCTTACATGTGACGGTTGATATCAGAAAAGCTGTCGCTGAATGTTAAAGCTGTTGGAAGTATTTGAAGTAACTTAAACATCTTTATTTTATGTTTCTACTAAAAGTTTATTACTTGAGCTGGGTAGCCAATTTTGTGCCACTTAAAATATTCCTCTTCCAGGCGTGTCCTTGTTTCGAGGTTATGGATTTGTTCAGTTTGAGCGTCTTGAGGAGGCTGAAGCTGCAAGAGCAGCTCAAAAGGGCCGAATTTATAAAGGGTACAAACTAGGTAAGCCTTAACTGCCCACAGTTTGAATTAATGGTCGCGGCGTGCGGATTTCTTTTTTTGAATCACGAAATTAATAAGATTGTTTGATTATTTCCACTGATGCCAAAACATTTAATCGGCTAAATTATTTGAAACTCCTCTCCTGTTAAAATTTTCAATACAGACTTAAGACCAAATGCAGCATTTTTTTTTTTTTCATTCATTCGTTTAAAAAATAATAATTTTATTAACAGGTGCCAAGTGTTAAAATCCTGCATGATCTAACTTTGATCATTTAATAAACATGTTATTTTTGTTGTTTTCTTTTTTTTTTTCCAACTACAGACGCAGCGCGGTTTATTTTAACTTCTTAACTCTGGGCCTTGGCTCAAATTCTCTGGCTTCTTCAGCATCACGAGTTCATGAATTAACGTCATTTTAAATTTGACTAAAAGTGCCAACCCAGCCATAAAAGCTGGAAGTTTTTGTTGTTGTAAAGTCATAGATTTCTAAAATTGGATGTTCTGAATTTCTTTTCTACAAAGCGATTTTATTGTATATTTTAAGCAAATGTCACACCAGCTGTTTTTATGAATATGCTGCATTTGGTCTTTTACTCTTTAATTTTCACATCAAACAGTTCAATGTTGTGACTCATGAAATGAAGAAAGGATTTAGAAATGACTGAGATGTTGATTATGGGATTTATGTTGCATCTCATTCATCACATGTAAATTATGAGATTGAATACAATTTTATTTTTTTGTTCCTAATCTAATGTGTTTCGTTCGGGAAAAGGAGTCTAAAAAAATGTGGTCCACCAAGTCAGATTTACCAGCTGGAACAAGCACGGCCTGCCCTTTTATTTTTTTTATATTTCTATATTATATATTTTTATATTTCTATATTCTGTATTTTATATTTCTAGGCTATTCTTTTAACAAGTTTGGCGTCTCGGTTTGCTTCGCTGTGAGACTTCGCCCCGTTTACATTTTCCAATTTGGATCCTGGCTCTAAGTTTTCATTTGGACCGGAAAGGGGATGATGCGACCTCTCATTTTGCGTGAACAGCATTAGCTGGTCTACATGTCAATGTTGTGTTCAACGTTTGGATTCATTTATTTTCAGATGTAAATATGGCAGTGGAGCGACGACAAGCTAAACCTCAATCCCAGCAGAGCCCTCCTCGAAGGTAAAGTAACGTGAAACGAGTGTGAAGAACTTCCACCGCCTCTCTACTGTCGGTAAAAAAAAAAAAAAAAAAAAGCGCATTTAACCTTTTCATCACCTGTAATTTCTCCCAAGGGTTGAGTTCGTCACGGTGGAAGCTACCTCACATTTGGATGAGGTTCAAATGGTTTAAATGTTGGAAAAAAAAAGTGAACATGTCCTGATGTGTTGAAATAAAGAAAAGCGACACATTTGGTGAAATCTGAAGTGTCTTTGTCTCAAATATTGTTGTGTTGCTTCTCAGCAGCAGAGTGTTTTTCGTGTGATTTTCGACCCGATTTTTATCGTCTTGCTCCCTGAGCAGGTGTTTGTCAGAACAAGTAGAAATTGCACCCCCAGAATCTCTTTATAACTTGTAATACGCACTTTAAGACTTTAAGACAAAAGAGTTTATTTGTAAACTCTACTTAAGGCCTAACAACTCAAGCGTTTCCTTTATTTTCAACTGTAAATACTTGTTGGTCTTTAGAGAACCTGACCAAAAACTCCTTGCGTGTGAAATAACTCAACTGAAGTAGTGTCTTTAAATGCAAATGTTTAACTATGTGCTGGTAAATTTTAAACCTTTTCTCCAAATCGTGTAATATTTATGATTAGGAATAAAAATGTTTCCACGATGTGTTTAAAAGGTACAAACTTTGTTTACCTCAATGATTCGTTTGTGGTTTATATTTGCCTTGTCCTATAAGAAGACTCCGGATTAACAGAAGAAAAAGATATTATTGAAATTCACCTCTCCTGATTTATGTCCAAGAAAACAAAAAACAAAACTCATGTTTTAGTCAATCACCTATACATGAGGGCACCATAGACATTGGTGGCTATGAGATTCTCAACTTACAGCAATGTGTAAAAATAAACCGACTTAATGGCATCAATAATAATCTGACCCAGTTGGATGTTTTTAAAATAAACCCAATTACCTCCAAGTGTCAGTTTTGTTTTGAAAATTGCCTTACCTTAAAGTGACGCCTGGTGTTCGTTTATTTTCTATACTTAATCTTTTTGTCTTATTTGCGACTTCATCTCTCAAAAGTTGCCGTTTCTGTAAGAGGAAAAAGCTCGGGGCGTTTCGGTCGACTGTCTGGCGGCACTCTTTTCATTCTACGCAGGCATCCTAAAGGATTTATGCTGTAGGAATGCTATGATGGAAGAATTGTTTGTTTTTAAAATCTCAATTTGACCTTTATAACTGTAATCGGTCCACACCTGAAGCACAAAAACCGGACTTTCTTCCTCCTAAGAAATGATCCTCTTGGATTAGACGGTATATCCGTAAAAGGTGAGCTGGGTTGAAGTTCCGTTGCGGCTCTGCTTTGGAGGAATTATATGGAAATTACCAATTTTATGGGTTTAGCAAAATACTTTGGAGTTGAGGTGTTATATAGTACTATTAGAATTATTATAGTAATAATGTTTGGTGAGAAAAAAAAGACCAAAAACATACTGAAATCTTGGTGATGTGTTTATGCAGATTGTAACAAATCTGTTGCAGGTAATATTTTCTATACTTTTATTCTTGAGCCTGTTTAACATTTTTGTTACTCTAAATGAAATAACTTAAAAACTTGAAATTCAACCCATTTTTTTCACTTCAAACATCAAACCTTTGACACCTTCCATTTAACACCGAGTTTTTCTATCATTAATTCATAACTTCTTCTTTAGGCCCCCATATGCCAAAGAGGGCCGGCCTCGATCGCGTTCACCCGTCTATGGGCGCGACTCGCGGGAGCCTCGGGACCTTCGTGATGGGAGGGACTCTGGTAGGGAGCCCAGGCCAGGCAGCCACTCTCGTGACCCTGATTATCGGTTCCGCTCGCATAGCAGAGACAAGGATAGCCGGGGCGATTCCAGGGATCCTGCTTTCAGGTGACTTTGTTGACCAGTAGGTACAAGCTGACAATTATATCCCGACTTTTTTCAAGCTTGTAATCTTTCATTACAGCAGAGATGAATATGACAGATACTACCGCGGCGGTAGTGCTGCTGAAGACTATTACAGAAGAAAGGAAGACCCCTATAGGGACCCTTACCTGGACCCCTGGAATGGACGGCGTGAGCCTGTAGGTTAGTAAAGTGAAGTTAATAGTTACTTTTATTTCTCACATTCATATATTTGCTCACATTCTCCTCTTATATACATATATTCTTTCACATATAGACCTATATTCTACTCCTATTTTTCTCACTTGTATAGATTTCTCAGATGCATATATAAAGTATTTTAAATCAAATGATCTCTATGTTGTGTGTTAAAGGAAGGTCTTAATCAAACAGGAAGTAATTCTTAAATCATGTGATGTGACCATGTAATGGTGGCTTATATCAAGAGAAAACTGCATAATGAAACTGTTCAAACTGTTTTTTTTTCACCTTTTTTCAATAATTTGGTGGTGAGAAGATCTGAAAATGACATTCAAACGTTTTTAATCAGTCTATTGGAAGAAATGCAACGAGATTCAGGAGATTCCTTTGTTCACGTGAGCCTCCAAAGAGAACTGCTTTTTAAAGCCAAATGATATTCTAGTCATTTTCAAAATGTATGCATGTGAGAGTGGAGTGTTTCTATGTGAGGAGGATCTATAGATATGTGAAAGAAAAATGTGTGTGAGGGTAAGATGTATGTATATTAGAGAATATTTGAATGAGCAAATGCATGTACATATGAGTGGCAGTATGACTTATGGACCCTCATAAAATGCTGTATATGGATTTCTTTTTCTGAAATGCTTGACCTGTAGCATAAGTTGGTGGTTTACATTTAAAATATTCATCCCACCTTCTGCCAAACGTTAGATGATCGCACTCGGCCAGAAGAGCGTCGGCGTAATGAACTGTATCGACAGTACTTCGAAGAACTCCAGCGGCGCTACGATGCGGAGCGCCCTGTCGACTGCTCTGTGATTGTTGTAAACAAGGCGCAGAAGTAAGTTTCTCTCGGTTCTTTGGAACATCAAGAACTAAACAGTTTTCTGTAAATGTGGGATATTTCCGTTTGCTGACTCGTTTTGCTTCTGGAATAACAGTAGGGAGTACGCAGAGACCGTTGGACGGAAAGTCCGCGATCTGGGAATGGTGGTGGATCTAATCTTCCTGAACACAGAGGTGTCTCTCACCCAGGCTCTGGAGGACGTGGGTCGAGCCAGAACTCCCTTCGCCATCATCATCACTCAGCAGCATCAGGTGCACCGATCTTGCACTGTGAACATCTTGTTTGGTACACCTCAAGGTAACTCCATCCAGCGGTGTGATCCTTTAGTTTGAATCAGCCCTCAAACATCTCCTCAGCCTCTCCTTCCTCCATGTTGCTTTAGAACATCGGAACATGCCGATGCAAGATGCTATGATGCTGGTGGCCCATAACTACGACGCCTACAAGGTGGAGAACCGTGAAAAAGAGCGAGAGGAAATCGCTAGGAAGGCCGCCAAGATGGCGGATGAAGTGTTACTGCGGGAACCTGACAGAGAGGGCCATCCCATTTCAGTGCTCACTGGCATCACACTGCTGGCTGAAAACAGGTAGCGGCTTTTATATGATCCAGTTCTGACGTGTGGAAATTCATATAGTGGCTACTAAGAATGCGAGGTATCGGTGACCCTTTAATCTTTTTTCCGTGTAGGTTTTTAACCCCAGAAGAGTTGGACAGTCTCATTGCGTACCTGAAGGATAAAAGAGCTCGTCTTGTAAGAACTCCAGAAGATCCTCTTACAGGTAACTGTCACCACAGGGCCCTTGATGATGGAACACTGCTGCAGAAATGCTTAAACGTAGCAATTTTTTGACAATTTTCATATTAATGCATCCGTTTCATGCTGAAAACTACTAAAAGCTACTGATAACACCAAACCCTAACTGTCCACCACCAGCTCATTCGTCGTCTGCAGTGGCGCATCATGATGTTCTATCACCAGCTGCAGGATCTGCTTCATCTTCACTCATCACCTCCCAGCCGGGTCACCTGTCGGCTGCTTCCAGCGCCTCAACCAACCCGAGTCATCAGCAGGAGCTGCAGGCTAAAATCCTTAGTCTGTTTAACAGCGGCTCCAACCCTTTGACTGGATCCTCTGGCATTTCCCAGAGTGCTCCTCAGTCACATTCTTATAGCTCTCTCGGTCCTTCCCCTTCCCAAACTCCTTCCCGTGCACAGATGCCTTCAGGTGGATCCCAGGGTTACGGTATCCCACTGGGGCGTTTACCCCCTGCAAATGCTGCTCAGAGACCCCCTGCATCCACATCAGGTATCAATTTTGACAACCCAAGTGTTCAGAAAGCTCTGGACACACTCATTCAGAGTGGGCCGTCTCTGAACACCCTGGTGGGGCCTAGTTCAGCTCAGCAGCCCCCTCCACGACCCGCTCCTAGCATGGGTCAAGGCCCCCCCATGTCTATGTATCCTCGCCATTATTGAGAGGCTGTGAATTAAATGAGAAGCTAATATACTGCAACCTTTTCTGTGGTAGATCCTCAGTTTCTGGGTTGGTAATCCCAGAGGATGTTTTGTAAAGGTTTTATATTTCTCCTTGATTTTGTGCTGTTAAATGTGGACGCTTACCTTAGATTGAATTCTCTTCAGTTGGCCTGAAATATTTTACCAAAATTTTACAGCGTGTGTTGAAAAACCCAGTTATGAGTGTGGTTCGGTTTGTGATTGATATGGTTTTCTGCCACAACCTGTTGGTATTTTATAATTTCAGTTTTAGTTGTTGTTTATTCTGTACTTCTGTTTTCTGTATCAAAACAACAAGATTAAAAACTTGAGACACATTCTGTAGTAAAATGAGATCGGTTTATTGCATTTTGTGCTGACAAATCTATAAAATGGAACAGGTATCGCCAGAAGCTAGAGAGATAAGCATTGGAAATATGGATAAAACTGCTTTTTCTTTTTTTATGTACTAGGAGTCACAATAGAGAATACATTTTCTTTTTTGTAGTTTAGAATATTTAACTTACACTGACACAGAAAATAAACACCTCAACACTAACTCTATCTGATTTTATTTACACGTAGTCCCTTCCCACCCATGCCCATAACCACCCCGCCCTCAGCAGTTACAAGTGCACGTGTACACACATACACACCCCCACAGAACTGAAAGGAACACACTACAGTGTTACCGTAAGACTGGGTACAGTGTTTAAGGAAAAGTCATGAACAGTTGGAAGTTTTCCACCTGTAGAACTAAAACATTGGTTTGTGTGCCTATTTAAAGTCGTTTACATCTATTTTAGTTTCCCAAGCATCCATACAAAACATCCCCTGCAGATCCAGTGAATTAAAATCAGTCAAGTATGGATAGTAAAAGGTTTCCTTTGTGACTGAATCAACGTATTAGAATCCTTAAAAGTTTTCGGTGTTCAAGGAATGACTTTCTGGGAAATGCGAGTCATGATATTCTAGTCTGAATCAAGACTAGACTTGCATAGATAATGGAAACGGGCTGGGTGTTGTTAAGAGGAATTTTCCTGGTTGGATGTTCTCTTGCTCAGGCACCTGTTCCCATTTCCATTTTCTGTGACGTCATAAGAGAGAACCTGCCTAAAAAAATAAAGGTATCCTTGAAAGATTTGGAGAACATTAGAATCGTATCTGAACTGCCCATCGAGCAGCTTGTATTTAACTGTCTATTTTTTGCACATTCATAGCTGAATAGAACTGTTGCTACACATTTTCCGGAGGTCAGTAAACGCCTCATCCCTTGTCTCAGTGTAATTCACTGGAAAGCAGGTTTTCATACTTAACTGAGAAAAACTTCAGTGTTTTTATTATGTTTTTTTTTTTCAATAACTGACACAACAGAACCCGGTGGATAGATCTATGATTTAAAAATAGATTATAATACCCATATTGGATACAACAATAGGTCAGTCCTAATGAAAGAGAAAAAATATACTAGAAATAAAAGTTTTTGACTGACACCAACAGAATACTTGTATATCACAAACATCCAATATATTTTCAGCACACATTGTTCAGGGTAGTTGCATGCATGCACTTAGTAACACAACATAACTGGAAGGCGGCTCTGCTTGGACAGCGGCTTGAGTTTTTTTTTTTTTTCTCGCCTGACTTAAAGAGATCATGTTCAATGTGAGCAGTTATTGTTGTTCTTTGCTGCATCAGACATGTTTGTCTGACACTGGTGGATCCAGGTGTTATCCCGACTCCCTTCTCTGTAATGGTCTACGATTTGTTCTGTCCTAAAAGAACTTCTTTTTCTGCCTGGTAACGGATGCGTTTCAGAGCCCTTAATATCCATTAAAGAATGGAGACTGGGTAATGATCACCAGCATGGGTTTTATTTGATTTTTTTCTTCATGCTACAGTTGTGCAGGTGATGGATCTGATCTCAAACTGTGGATCAGTTGAGGGGGGTAAAGTCATGTTGGTTTGTTTGGTTTTTTTTTTTTAGTCAGCGAAGTCCAAAGCAGAGCCAGTACCAGAATTGGAAGCGCGAGTTTTATATTCTTTGATAATTTTTCAGAATTACACTGCAGTCACATTTAAAATACAACGCTGGGGTGGATTTTGGTGGCTGGGATGGCGGATAACAAGGGTTAGGATAGATGTGAGAAAAGAGGGAAGGAGGACTCTGGGAGGATTCACCTCACAGATTGAGTGACAAATACAATAAATTTACCAGCTGCTTTTTCTTTTTTTAAAGAAATCTGAATTAAAAGTAATGTGCATGCTAAAATGTCCAATAAAATGCTAAACTCGTATCCACATCTTTGAGTCCTGATAGAAATGAATGATGAAGCAGAAGCTGTCAGCCTGTAGTGCACTCTATTGCCACCAGAGGTCACTCTAATGTCTGCAAAGCTTTTTAACGCTGCAGATTTAAAAGGGTTCACAAATGGTGAACTGACCTCAACCAAATTCAGGTTTGATACCCAAAATACCTGCTGATAAAAGCTGTGATTATTACAGTGATGGCTGACACCTCCTGGAACTGATGTAAAGCAAGCAAACAAACAAAAAAGAAAGAAAAATGGGAACAACATTGCACATGATCTTAGAAAACTCAGACTTTGTCCACAGTGAGAGAACAGTGTACAAGAAAAGACAACAATAGTATGTTACAGTGTTTCAGATTGAAGATATGTATATACAAAAGTGAAATGACCTCTTCTAAGGCCCATCTATTAGCAAACATAATGTTACGTAAAACTACTTGAGAGAGATTGAAATATAACAAGAAAAGTGAACTCATACTTTTTCATCTGTATTATAAGTTTTTTTTTTCAAGGTTTAGCCAACTTTTGTCGAAACTGGGTTCTCAAAAATACTATAACTTCTTAGGAACGTCTGGCCACCTTCTCTTCCAGTGCTTCACCTTGAACATGTAAGTAATCACTATAGAAAACCACTGAAACAAATATTGCCACATAGTACCATGCAAACAGCAATTATAAAACATTTATAATTCAATAAATAAATTTCCAGTAAATTTTTCCAATAAACTTCAGAGATCTTTTTGAATAAATTTAAAAGGCTCAGATGATGCAGGCGACGCTGTAGACAATCCGAAAATAACTCAGAAACTCCCGCGAGCCACCCCCACGTTGTCAATGACAAGCGTATATAAAGAAAAAAAATCCTCATGACTTGGCACTCGATCATTAAATACTAGAAGCTGAGTGACTCTTTTGTTTCATAAATCACACGTCTAAAGTTTAAAAGTTATCAAATACATCAGAAATACCTTTGTTTTAAACATCAAAACTCCAGTTTTGTTTAAATGCACAGAAATCCATATTTTACCTTAGGTTGCATCACTTAATTGCGGGATAAAATATATTAATCATAAACAGAGTGCTGAAAAAGGGAGGAAAAATAGGTGGGTGGTTTCCTCTCACTTATGTAATATTGCATCAAGATATTCATCATAGTATTTCTATTAAAACAGAACCCTGTCCAAAGGTCACAGGCCAAAAGTATACAGGTACAGCCTTGTGTTGTTAAATAACCACCAGCAGCACTGATATGTATGTCTATACCCTTTTTCACGTTGTCTTTAGAGTTGTTTCATCTCTATTTACAGTACAAATAAATCTATAGATACTAGCAGCATTCACAACATATGATCAGACATTCAAGCAACACTAAAAACTTTAAATAACATTTTTAAATAGTTCTATAAACTAATTTGTTTTACTTCCCTATACTATATAT
>JAUZNJ010028564.1:0-15998 GCA_034780135.1 Jordanella pulchra | reverse complement strand
ATATATATGATATAATATTACCACCTCCGCACAACTTTGTACAAATGTTGGTATGACCTGAAAAACCCACAATTATCTGATGTTCTTATTTATGTACTTTTAACTCAGACTTACATTTTGCAAATACAATGGGAACGTGCTTGAATGTAGCTCCTAATGAAAAACTATTCACTTCTGAACACGGAATAATTTTGATTTTGCCATTGCTTCACAATGATATTCTGACAGACTAAACAAAAAGTCACTATCCAGAGTAACACAGTTCAGCCTTCAGTGTTCCTCCTTCCCTAACTCTCATTCTTTTACCTTTTCCTAAACTGAATTCACTCTCTTTTTTTCCTTCCTTTTTCTTCCTTTCATTCTTCCTCTCTGTCTCTTGCTAAACCTGTTCTTGTTAGCAAGGAACCAGACCAGAGCTGTCACTTTTAGTGGACTTTTAGACTGTGACTGAATAAAGAAAGGTTATAGGATGGAACTTTAAAAAAAAAAGTAATCATACTTCTTGAGCTTACATGTTATAGCAAAAAACTCAAAGTATTTCACCTAGATTTTAGAAACAACACAAGGTAGCATATAGTAGAAGGAAAGGATATGTGGTTTTAAAGATAATTTTACACACAAAAATATGACTCCTTAAAGGGACCATGTGTAACTTATTTGGCTGTTTATGAGCAAAAATCAAGTACTTGTTTCATAAATGAATGTTCTTCCAAAGTCTAATAACTTCCTATTTAAAGTGAATGTGATCTCGTAGTTCTGAATTAGCAGTTCATAAATACATATGTCTAGGTCCACACACCGGAGGGCGCCATTTTGGGTCGCTTCTATTTGACTACAGTTGCTAAAACTGGAAAAACATGTCAGCTAGTTCGTCATCTATGTGACGAACTAGGATAAAACAAGAATCTATATTGGCGTAGCTTTTACTAGGTTGGAGACAATTCATAAAAAGATGGAACCTTTAAAACAGATGCAGAAGTTGCAAGCTTTCTGTTGAACAGGTAAGTTAAACTAATATAACAGATATTTTTTTCATGTGTTTCATCATTTAACTCATTAGTCAGAGGTAATTGGGGTTGATGTTTTCCCTTTAGTTTTTTTTTTTTTTTGAGTGCAGCGTGAGTTTGCAGCTGGTGACAGTGACTCGATATTTTGGAGACCGACATGTGCTTATTGTTAACTCCAAGAATCAGCAAATAGCTTGCTCTAACAAAACCCCAGACTCCAGAGTAAAGATTGATGGCTTCCGTCTGATCAGAGCCCACAGAACAAGCAAAAGCTGTGAGAAGAGAGGGATGTTGCTGTTCTTATCAATAACTGCTGGTATAGCTCAGAACATGTTACGATTACAGAGAGATTTTGCCCGCAGTACATTGAGCTGCTACCTGTTGTAGTGTGGCCAAAAATGGTACCAAATGGAGGAAATGCTTTTACCTTATTGCCATCATTAACAACACTGTTCTGTACTGTATCTCCAGATGAGACACTATAAATTGTGCAGGAGACTGATATCGACACACCTATGACACTCCAGTGCTTCCATCGTAGGTGTCACTGGAGGTTGTTTTTAATTCACTTAGTTCACCACTAGATGGTCTTCCAGTGTTAAAATCTTACACACTCGGGCTTTAATAAAATTCTGTGCAATGCAACTAAGTGCCTCTGTGGATTTGAAATTAGTAAATAAAATTACAGCCAGCATTTATGTGATTTAATCTTATACATAAGGTCTTACAAGTTAGTTAACAAACACATGACTCCAGGCAGGATTGGAATACAGTTGCCGGGAAAATAAAGCAGCGCTACTTCTGGATAGTATGAACATTTCATGATCAACTGCTCAATCCGTCATCCGAAGTCGTAATGAATATAGCACAAGGATAGAATCTCCCAGACTCGGCCATCCACCTAAACCACCAGTCTTGGGAAGGAAAGCATTATAAGAAGCAGCCAATAGCCCTGTGGTAACTCTAGAGGAGTTGCAGTGCTTCACCGCTCAGGTGGCAGAATTAAATTAGTTTTGCACTCTACAACACTGACCTTAATGAAAATGGAGTGCCAAGAAAAGCAACATTGTTCAAAGAAAGCTGTGAATGGTACCTCTTAGACTTTTACATAATCCTGCAGGTGAGAGAGCATGTGGAAGAAGACCTACATGCTTAATGGTAGTTGAGGTGAAAACTGAACACTGCACATCACCTTGAACACGCTACTCTCAGTCAAAACAAAGTGGTGGCAACATCATGTTGTGGAGCTATCTTTCGTAAGCCGGGACACAAAACTCGATGAGAGTTGAAGGGACAATGTATGAGGATAAACACAAGGAAAGAAAAAAACTGCTAGAATCTGTAACAGAATTGAATTTGGGGTGAAGGTTCAAATTCCAGCTGAACAATAATCCAAATGATTTTGATCAAATTATATCTATGAGTAACAATGGCCCAGTCAATGTTAGGATCTAACTGAACATATGATTTTTTTACTATCTCGCAATTCGATTCTGATTTTTGGGGTGACAATTTCATTCAAAATCGATTAGCAAGTACAAAGTTGTCAATCTGTGTAGTGGCGGGCATTTCGGCAGTATTATCAGTCACAATCACCGGATTTGCAACAGTTAGCTCTCATTATTCAGTGATGGAGTGAAACTTTGTATTGACATTTACAGCCATGTGGTGTTCTTGCATCATACAAGTTTGGAAAACACAACATTTAAGAAAGTGGTGATTGTCGCAAAAGATGCCCATGAATTACATGTTAGGACCAGTTTGGTAGTTTTGGTTAAGGCAGAGTCGTCTCAGGGAAAAACAAACATGGAGGAATGGCATACTGTATCTTTGTACCACTATCTGCAACTTGCAGAACCCCTAGTTCTTCACCATTTCTTATGTCTCAGAGTTAATTTTGGGACATTTTACATTTATTCTGAATAGTAGTAAATGGATTTTTAGGCACACCCTTAATGTTGACAGATGTGTTCTATACAATCTGATTTTGAGTGGACTATTTGGGAAAGGAAAACAAAATGTACCCCCAGTAGACAGTAACAGTTTCAAAAGACAGTTTAGTGCCTACTGAAAATTTCGACTCAGGGTTCTGAAAACAAACTTAAACAGCACTTTTCAGATATTCATCTATAAGTGCATAATTTTTCTTTAAATGCACAGTTATATGTTTTATATAATATAAAAAACAATAAAATAAAAAAACTCGTAGGTAATACTTTAGAATATTAAAGTTCAGAAGGTAACAGTTTTGAAAGACATTGTATATCGAATGAAATTTAAAAGACACAAAAGAAATTACTTATTGGTAAACATCCCAAAATAAATGCTGCCTCCATCTAAAAAGAGGACCGTGAATGAGAAACTCTGGTGTGGGCATCGCAGGCAGAAATGACGGTATTGTCTGACCTTGATTTCAAAGGCGAAATGGAGGGGAGAGCACATCCTCTGATAGGAAAGTGGGTTACAGTTTAGAGAGACTGCTACCACTACACATGTGTTTCTCAACAGTTTCCTCCGTCTCTACAAAAGCAGCCGAGAAACAATATGTCCTTGGAACTTAACCACAAAGCACTCACTGCCATGTCTATATTATGCACATAAAAATGACTTTTTTTTTACAAAAGAACACAGATCACAGTTCTACCTCCAGGTTCTTCTGAGTCACACTAATATCAGAGGAATATTAGGGAGAAATGCAAACAAAGCCTCGAAATCAAACATGCTTTTTATCAGAAATGCATTTGGAACAATTAATCTGACATCCATTGCATTGACTGCACGTGTACATAAAGACCTAAAATGTCTTTGGGGGGAAATTAGCACAAGTGGGTCTAAATTTAAAACTACTTCTTCTTTTTTATCTTCCTAACACTTCTGGTGAAACAACAATAGTCCCTTCTCAGTAACGACATGGCTTGGTTAGAAAAAGAGAAGCAGATTGGTTGAGAACAGAGCTTACCAGCATGAGTACGGAGATGACCAGTGAGGGCATCGCGACGTCTACAAGCATAGCTGCAGAAGGGGCACTTGAAGGGTTTTTCACCTGTGTGCAGCTTAATGTGTCGCAGCAGGTTCCCCTTCTGGGTGAACGACACACCACACTGGTTGCACAGGAATGGCCTGTCACCTAAAAGAAGACAGTACAGCAAGTTAAAAACAGACTGATTATGAATGACTGTTGCAGGCAAATTTTAGTGGAGTAAGGATAATTTTTCTGTTCTGAATAGAATTAAACACCTTATATAACAGCTGAAAACTGACCACGTCAATGGGTAACTATTGGCAACCGTTTTAGTCTTTCTAGATAATAAGTTACACATTTTATTAAATGTTTTTACAATTAACCTCCATTAAATTTAGAATTAAAAACAAAAGTGTAGAACACCATTGAATTTTCAAACAAAAATCAAAAATATTAACAAATCCTAAAACCCCATTGGAACAGCACAGTTAATCACAGTCATTGGAGATGTAGGCTTAAGTTTCTGACAGATTCTACCCTAATTTGTTGCATATCTCACAAAACCTTTAAGGATAAGTAGCAGTAAGAAAATCAATGCAGAAGCTTGGAGTTATAACAAGTATCGTGTAAGAGACGAGCATTTGGAAGAAGAGTCTGGTCAGATGATACCCAAACTGAACACGATGGTGGGAGTACCATGCTGTGGAGAATATTGTAGTTAGGAGGGGCAGGGAAGCTGGTCAGAGTTGGGGTAAGGGTAAGGGGTTAAAGATTGATGGAGCAAAATACTGGGCGGATTCACAGGGAAACCGGTAAATGCTGCAAAAGACTGGGAACTAATGTGTAGGTTTATCTTTCAGGACGTGAATGGTCGAAAACATACAACCAGAGCTATAATAGAACGGATCAGATGAGACCATATTTATGAATTAAACTGGCCCAGTCAATGCTTAGATCTAAATCAAATTAGAATATTTGGACAAACTTGATGAATGTAAGAATAATTTAATATCTGTATTGTTTTTATCTAATGTTTGTTTAGATCATTTTTAGAAATAATCATTAGCATGTGCTCTTATTTTGACATGTAGTAGTAATTACATTTCTGAATATGCATATATATTATTGAAGAAAGGAGACAACTTTAAATTCCTTCAGTCTGCATTACCGTGAGAAGCGGAGCCCAAGGACCTTTTCCTATAAACACCGAGGTCATAGGTGTGACTGATTTATTGTAAAAGCACATTGAGACTTTGTCTGGAAAAGATCCTTAGGGAGGAAGACTCTTGGGGAGGAAGATCCTTAGGGAGGATCCCAGGACAAGGAACCTGAAGTTAATTAATGAAGGACTTTTGAAAGGTCAAAGTGGTCGTAAGACAAGGGAGTGGTTATGTACAAATCATCTATGTTGACACACAGCTGTGTTACCCCCTTTCCTAAGAGCTGTGTGTTTGTTGTGAATTAGGGCCCCTCTCTATTCTAATAAATGTGGGAGGTGGAACCAGATGAATTCAGAACTGAGCAGGGTTGTGCTGGTTCTCCACCCCCAGGTAAAGACCATGTCTCATTCTTGTGTCTTATTTCATTTATAGATGTTTCGATTCAACAATGAATAATATTCACAAAATGCTTTACATTTAAAGGACCACGGGTAAATAATCTACCTCTAGATACTGGTAAAGAATTACCTGGAAAACTCAAATTATGAAAATGTTTTAAAACGTGCTCTAATCTATGTTCTATCTCACAACTAAGCTATAAAGCTTAGTGTATATGGTTACTCACAACTGTAGCAACAACTTAGGCTTGTGCCCTAACGATTTCTGGGTCACTTGGACTGTGACTCAAGTCTTATTACCAGTTTCACCTTAGTAGTGAAAGCAAGAAGGCACAAAAACAGTTTAATGCAACTGGTATATCGATGTTTTAAAGGATTAGCTTGATTGTTAGCCACAGACCTGTATTGGTTAAGGACTGTTGAAGGCTTTAACAATTTGTCACAGTTAGCTCTAGCTTTAGTTTAATACCTCATGAACATTTCTACAATTGAATGCTGTACTAAATGCCATTAGATAATTTCAAAGCTATATAAACTTAATTTACTTCGGACATATTCACACTGTTAGCCTACTAGTAACATTACAAGGGCAATCCTTGCTTATGATATCAAAATGAAACTTAATTAAATTAAGTAAAATAAAAATAATAAATAAAATACAATAATAAATAAATCTAGCTATTATTTATTTTCTAACTATCCTTTGCCTCCTACATTGTGTTGTAATTTATTCTTTGAATTTAAACATCAGTTACCTTTGAAGGAGTTGCAGATTTACTGAATGGTTTCTGAATGTTCTAAAAAATATATTCGGTTCAGAATGGAAAAAAAGAAAATCCTAAAAACAATATGTAAATCAGGATATTTCTCAGTCACTCTAAAACTTTATTGTAACTTAGACCAGAAGGTCAGACATCTCAAGCTTGAAAGCATACATCTACTTGAGTGTTCCAAGCGTTGCATGGTCAGATTACTGTGTATGCCACTGCAGTGCTTTTAGCTGTAAATCTTTTGATCTGAAGCCAGTTGGAAAAAGAGAAATCTGATCCAAATGTGATGACAGCCGGAGGAGTCATGGCGTCAGTTGGAAACAGGTTGCGGAAGATTCCAAGGATATTTTTTTTCCTTGTTAATCATTTAAACACATAACTGTTGTGTTTGAAAAAAAAAAGAAAACTCCACCCACTGTCGAGGAACAAAAAAAATAAAAGACATCTGACTCACTGTCCCATTGATTTATTCACAAAATATCCAACTGAAACCAAAGGATCTCTTAAAAGATGTCTGAACCATACTGTACCAAACATCCTGATATACACATTATGGTATTAGAAATGACTCATACCATTTTGTTGTCGAATAACTGGATCTGATGGTACATTTGGCCCAGACAACCCATCCTGTGCATTGTGTGGGCTGCTCGTTAAAGATTCCTCCAGTGGTGCTCCTTCATCTCCGGTGTGGCCTATTTCTTCAGGTGGCGAGCTGCTGTTGTCACCATTTTCCATAAGATCGTCCTCTTGCTTTATGGCCACTTCTGTAAAGATAAAATTTGTGATTGTTACTACATGCTGACAATGTAATATGCACATGTGATCATGCAATATTCATAAGAATAATTGACCTTATCTCTGCACTGAATGTTTTTTTATTGCATGATCATAAAAAAATTAATTGAATAAGGTTAAATATTTCCAAAAGGTGACGTAATTCTTAAAGTATAAAATAATTTTGGTTGGAGTTATACAGAAATAATGTACATTAAAAGGTAATTGAGTCATAATTTAATCAACTTAAGTAATATACAGAATCCGGATGGACCGAAACAAGGGATAGAGAAGACTGAGACCAAAAAAAAAAGAAAAAAGAAAACAGGATGGTCTGGTTTCAAGCTGTCCCTGAGGAGAAAAGGAGTGTCAGCGGCACATTGCTAGCTGCTACTGCCTACCAATGGGAGATACAAAGGATGACAATGGCAAAAGATTGTGCAATACATCTACTGGTTCTGCATTTGTATATATGAGTATGTAGCCAAAATATATTCAGAAGTTAAAACAGCTTATATAATTGTGTATATTAACTGATATTGCTGAAGACGTTTATGAGTGTGGACTGAATAGAACTGTCCTTAGCATCACTTCTTTTTTGTCTTAAATCCTCTTTATTAAGAAACAACATCAACATCAAGAAGAGTTTTTGAGGGAAAACTACAATTCACTAATTCATGAATTATTTTTTTGTAATTGACTAAATTCATCATGTGGGGCTAAAAAAAAAACGGTCAGGTTAAAATCAGAACCCACATTTCATTACTTCCTTCACAATTTTCTTATTTCTTTAACATATAGTTCATCTTTCTTCTGTGTATGTCTTTAGTTTACTTTTATACTGTCGTCCTATAGGGCCATATCTCTCCAGGAAATCGATCCTTCAGTGTGACAAGCCATTCGGGCTTTTAGTTTTCTCTGCTGATGTTAGTGTTTTGTAAAACCTTAAACCCTGATGATTTTCTTGCTGTTACATAACCTGATAATCTGTCTCATCAAACAGACTTGATTTTATTCACTTCTTGCAAAGTATCTATGTTCCAATAAGGATATATTACTAGGTAGGCAGTGAAATTGTTGCCATTGTTCTAAAATAAATATATAAAAGGGACACAACGTTTGGTTGAGTAAAAAAAAAATGTGGACACATTCTAACCGCAACTTACTGATCCTGAAGATCCTGTTTTAGGATTTTGCAGGGGAAATAATCGAGTGTAACTCTGTGTGGCTGTTGTTTCAATGAATCCTTCCATTTGATTGTTTTCATCAAACACCCTCCCAGGCTTTGTAAGAAAAATTCCACTTGAAACTTGGAGCAGACTAAAGACACAATGATGGGATTTCATTTTTACAGACTCACAAAGTCGTATTCTTCAAACTGCAACTGTATGTTTCACTTATCCCAGTGGCCAAGTTGAAACTGAGGCTTTTCTTTGACAGTTGTATCCTGGCAACACAGACAAGACCTAAACGTCCTTGCTACTCAGCCCTCTGTGTCTACATCCATCTTTCCATTGTAGGAAAATGAAATGTACAGACGTGAGGAAAAAAAATACACTAATTTAATTAGTTTTGACAAAAAAAGCAAGAACATTTCCATGAATATATATTCTTTTTGTTAAAGTATGCTGATGTTTTATGTGAGTTCCTAATGATTTATTTGTAAAGAATAGCAAAGGATACCATTGTTGATGGACTAAAAGCAATAAAAAACTATCAAGGTACATGAAAGAAGACATCCGCTGCCTTTACCATCCAATCTGTCGTTGACTCCAAGGCTTTAGTTTTACTCTCTCATTCTCAGTAAATAGAAAGCAAAATGAATAATCGTCATATATGCTCTGTTTGAGCTTGCAAGTTTGGCACTGAAATTGTTTTGCTTCTTTAAACTGGTGTATTATTAGACATCATTTTAAAAAGCCTTAGGATGCATAAAAAATAAAATAAAAAACAGTATCGAAAACACGTTCCTGTGTAGCATTCAGGCATCTCAAAGTCTTGTGGGAAAAAGTTTCTGTTATATTTGTTAGTTGCCTCATTTTACTTAATTTCCTCTTTTCTTTATTTGCTTTTTCACTGTGACATTGCTTGAGATAATCAGGGTTTTCTGGTTAGTAGACTTACAGGAACAAAGTAACATTTTGGACCTAGTTCCATATTTCACACAAATGTTCAGTTTTGTACACTTTTGCACAAAAACTCTTTTCATGAAATCTACTGGCCTAATACTCAGTTGTATGTTATGTACCGTATTTGTTTTTATTATATAATTTTTCTATTAATCGTCTGGCACAATATCATTGGTTACGCATTTTAGTTATGTGGAGTTTTATTTTTCATTCTATATTTCATTCCCACTATAAAACTATGCTACTTTTTTAAATAATCATGTTTTCCCTATTTACACATTGATATATTTTACCTTTACATTCACATTTACTTTACATTTACATTTCTTAAATTTTTTAATTCTTTATATAGTCAAACAAGAGTAAATGCAACATAATTTCATTTCAGTGTGTGCATACCAAGCTATGGAATGAAAAGGTTATTTATTTTAGTATCTAAAATCAAAAAGTGAAACATATTGGATGAATTCATTAGACACAGACTGATGTTTTTGAGCACTTTCTTTCCTTAATGTCTTAATTTGCTTTTTAATATTGAAACATGACATATATTCTGTAAGAGGATTAGAATTTTGCATCAGACAAAACTACTTTTAAGTACAAAAAATTGGAGCTTAATAAAACGTATGTTTTTAAAACCTGGTTATGAGATTTTTTTTCTAACCCATCTCAGAATGTATTTTCATTCTTACTGAAATGTACAAGCAGAGTGAATCGTAAAAGCATACACATTTTTTATGTTTGCGTTTTGTCATGTTATAGCCACACACTTTATCGTATATCAATCAGATTTTAGCTGATAAATCAATACTGTCTTCTAACTTCACAGTGCAAGACTGTGAAGTTAGAAGACAAATAATGAACAAATTTTAAAATTTGGGTCTGAAAAACTTTAGAAGGTATTTCTTCAAACTCAGCTCTCTTTACATTTTAATAACTTTTTTCTAACCTAATTACTAATTAACAAATTGCAGCAACTGCAAAAAAAAAAGTTCTATCGACCCAGGCCCCTCTTACATGAAGACAAGCTCAGGCCTAAATACAAAAATACTTGAGATGCACAATAATGGAAGTTTAACTGATATCCAATATGGTAAAATTTCACAATGTAACTGGTCAATAAGTGATACCGATATAGTACGCCTACTTATAGACACTACGTAGTTTTACGGCTCCTGTCTTGAAAAGCCATTTTAAATAGCTGTTCGGTTAATGGTTTCTGAAACTTTAAGACATAAACATCATCAACATTTTCACTTCAGCATCTCTCCTGTGGCAGATCAATGAATCACTTGGGTGTGGGCATAATCCTGACTTGTTTGTTTCAAAAAGAGCATTTTTTTATATCAGTGGGTTGTATTTAATTATCCTAATAATTTAATTAATGTCTATATTATATATGATATGTTCTACTAAAAGTCTGTATTATTACATTTATTGACTGATAACTCACCATTTGGGGAATTAGGACCCTGGGGATGTGATGGTACATGAGGTGATGACATATCCACTAACATTCTCGAGTCCTCCTTACTGGAAGAGCATTGGCTGTTACCTGGGAAACAGAGACAGCAATCTTTACAGAGCTCTGAAACAAGGCAAACATTATAAAAAAAAAACCAAAAAAAAACATAAGTGCTTTGTGAGAGAAAAAAAAGACATGGTGTATATTGAAGTGAATATATAGGGTCCTGAATGAGGTTAGCACATATATGACAAACTTCCACAATGAATGATTAAGGATTGTGGAATAAAGGTATTTAAATTAATGAGATCTGCATCAACAGTGTTATCTGAAAATATGTTTTGTGAAAAAAAGATAGGGATAAAGCGTATAAGTTAAGAGATTATATAATAAATCCAGTTAGCAAACATTTTCTGCAATAGACAGAATAAAAAAACCTTGTGAAGCGCTCGTTTTTTCCTCAATTATTCCTCACTCTCATCAGATCTGCCTGAAGGTCTAAACTGAGTAGTAAGAATGCATGCCAGTTTAGAATACCTTCCGTACATAAGCATCAGTTTTTATGCATCAATGCAATTCTGATGTCCATCAAATTTAGATCAGATTGCATCCTCTCAGCAGTCTGTAGAACCCTGGAGAGCTTAGTGTACACTCAGAGGGAGAGCACACCAATCCCTTATCCCCTTACACCCTGGCTCCATCGGGGTCACTTCAACAATGCAGTGGCAAGAGATGAACACTATCTCTGACCCAGGTGTCAGATCCCAAAGGAAACCCGGTTAGCTATCATTAAAAACCCACAGGCTGGTGTACAGAAAATTGAAAATATGACAAGAAAAACAAACAAAAACAAAACAAATAAGGCAGTCCACATTTCTTCTGAAATGATATTTTTGTGGAATTTCATCTCAAACTGGCAATTTTTAAAATTGTTGTTTTTACATAGCAAAAAGAAAAAAGATCCATGCTAAGTTGTTACTTGTAATGACAGCCTCACACAGTGGGGCTTACTGGGAGATGTTGTCCATGATACAATCCCTCAGCCTAGGCTCAGGTTGCACAGGTTAGGGTTGGATGAAATCTCAGGTGACCAAGCCTGAGTATCCCTTGGCAATGCTGTCCTGAAGACAGGGGTGGCCCAGATTTGTCAAGATAGATTTTCCATTAGTTTTCGGTAACAAATTCTAACAGATGCTTAAAGAAATGGCTTGTTAGACTCGGCTATAGTAAAGGCTTTGAGTGTCAGAGTTTAGAATGGGAAAACAAGAATAATTCATTAAAAATCCGAGCACAAATTAATCAGAAACATGAATGATCAATCCATATTGACATTGGATAAAGATGCACAATAATTTAATTCATAGGCAGTATGGTGAAAACAATTTTCGCTTTCATATTTCATTTGTTTTCACTCTTCATTATGTTTGAATAGTCATCGAAAGACTTTTTGATAGCAGACAGCTTAAGAATATGCTGTACAAAATGCAGTTTTCAAATTATATTTCAACTGTTGAGTAAAAAAGTTATCCAAACAAAGACTGTATATAAAAAGTAGTTACCCCTACAACCAGTTAACTAGTAGAATCACCTATCAGTTATACTGAGTATATGCTGAAAAACAAGCATAAGGTGGGGGAATGTTCACCCTTGTTTAATGTTTACTCCATTTGTGGATAATGTCCGTTAGTGAGGGTTATTAGTGCCTCAAAGTGATTACTTTTTAACCCTTCCCACAATGAAAGATCTCAGCATTGTTGTTTCTCAGACCAGGGCATGATTTAACTACTTCATGTTGTCAGAAAGGTCCTAGATAGCGGATTTCCTCATTCTGCAGGTCTTGCAGTATTCAGGTCTTGATATGGGGTGGGAAATTTAACCAAAATAAACTGGTTACATACATTAAATTTAGGATTTAAAGCAGTAATGTGTTTGAGCTAAGCATTAGCTTAGTTTGAGTGATATTAAAAGGTTTGTCTGGTCAATATACAGAACTTGATATGTATCGATGCTCCGTGTTGGTTGCCCTCCCAAAAAAGTCTCCTATGAACTTAGAAGGGCTGGATCTGTCACTAGATAAGTCATGTGACCTAGAGCAACTTGGTATAGCAGTCTGAGCTCCCCATAAGAGCTAACCCTAAAAAGTTAATTTAAGTAACAAAAAAGATATGACACTTATAGATCTGGACTATTTTTTGTTTTCTGGTGTAGAATTTAATCCAGGTTGGGGAGTGCAGCCCTGCCTTTACAACTTCAAAATATGCTGGTCCAAGGTGGTCTGCTACCAGATTCCAGAAACATGAAGGAATATTGTATAATTTTGCGACAGTGCAGTGCTACCAGCTGATTTAAGACCAATTAGACCTGAAGGACTCAGATCTAGAATCCCTAATGGCTAAAGGTTAAAAAAATTGTCATCTTCTCTTTTAAAAATGAAATAGTAATTGGAAAACAACAATTTTCATTTCCTCAGGTTATCTAACTCTGATAGTTGACTTTTTATAAAAAAAGATTAGTTAAAACAAAATACATTTTTAAGGGGCAAAAAAAAATTCACAGCCCTTCACCTCTTCACTGTTTGCTGTAGATATAAAATGGATAAAAAAAAGCTTGAGGTTTCTTGGACTGACTAGAAAACTTGCGTTGGTGTCCTGTATTTGTTAAGTCAAAACCTGTATGAGCCATAAGATCAGAATAAAAGAGATAAGGCTTGCTAGGGAAAAGGTTACTTGAGTAATGCACTAAATATGGATGATTTCATGTGCAAACGGAAAGGAAACAATGTATACATGTGAAACTTGTAGGTGTCATTTTTGCTGACTTCATTACTGACACCGTATAGTTAGTCCAGTCATCCTTTCAACAATCTAAAATGAGGAAAGGCACCTATTTCTTTTAAAAATCGTGTGTCTTTACAATTATGTGTAGGAAGCACAACTACATTATGGAAAAAAAACTAAATAAAGCCAGGTCATGCTACATCTACACAGAAGATGTGTGGAAAATGGCTCAAAACTGCTCACAGCTTGTTTACATGAACACCATTTGATTTATTTGTTTATTTATTTTTTTCAGAAACAAGAGCATCGATTTGGCTTAAATAAAGAAGTTGTTTTGCTGTTTTAGGAATGAACCAAATCTCAAATCTGAGGGTAGACCTAGAAACCTGCTACAGTCCACCTAAAAATGTAACCTATTATTAAAGAGGTCATGTTATGATTTTTGGGTATTTCCCTTTCTTACCGTCTCATGTACAGACTTTGTAGCTGTAAAAGTAAAGAGATTATAAAAAATAACACTCCACATTATCAAACTTTTTAGCTGCCATCCTCAAAACAACATTTAAAAAATATTCTTTTAGTGGGAACACATTACACTACTAATCAGTCATTTGTTAAAAATGCTTTATTTCCATTTATATAATTGTTCACATAAAATACGTAAAATGTTTTAATTTCCATATAACATGGATAAGAGTATGACTAATTCTCATGGGTAATCCGACTTACAAAAAAAGTGAACACAATCAACACGTGAGACCATGATATAATTGACGTAAGAGAATGATTCTGCATGTGATAAATTGTAATTGTGAGGGTGTGAAAGTGTAGTGCCGGAGTAGAAGTGTAAGAGAAAGGTATGAGTTTCGGGGAGAGTATGGGAACAAGGACAAAAATGACAAAATGATTAAAACATAAGAAAAGTAGTACTTTGGGAGAATAGTTTAAAAGAAAACTGTAAAATATTACAGACATCTTGTACTCTCAGCTTTTGATTACCCAGCAGTTTAATTAACGCACAGTTTTTAAATTCACAACTGAAATATTGTACAAAAGATAGAACTTTTAGCCAGTATAGACTTCTGACTTCTTCTGTTAGGTCTAGTCCTTTCAGGTGATTCCAGTCTTAATGATTTGTTGTTTTTGTTGTTGTAGTTGTTTGTTTTCTTTTTTTGCTTTCTTCCTATTACCTTCATGTACTTTTCCTATACTACCTAAAACACCATCAGAAATTGAAACCAAAAATGGTGAGTCCCATATCTAAATATTCACTGTCTGCCCGCATGCCTCATACCACTACTCTGACTCACACAGACTGTTACCATCACTTACATAAAGATCAAATCAACATACAAATTTCCACTCCGGTGACTTTGCATGAGCTGGATTTGATTCTTGAACTCCATACATTACATGTCATAGCATGGCAGGATGAATCTACCAGAGAACTGTAAATGTTTTATGTTACTTGACAATTGTTTTCAAGCACTACATTGTTCTGTAATGCATTGTACATATTTAACTGCTTTGCAAATATATATTTTCCAACAATCGAATAAGACAAAGAATTGTAATACAGAATGAGGGCTTACATATTGATAAAAATTAGAGTCCCGTCAACCCATCAAACTGTAGTTAAACAATTAGACAAACTTACACTCTCTATGTGCCTTGTTCTGATAGTGTAGTAAACAGCATGGTGAGTGTTTCTGCCTGTACTGTCGGAAAAGATTTGCCTCACAAGATCAGAAAATCAACTATTCCCATTGTGGTCGAGATTTTAATGAAAGAATGACTGGTGTTACCATGTCTAATTAAGGTAGCAAATTAAATCAGCACAGAGAAAAAGCAGTCATTCTTTTACTGATGTGGATTTCACAATTATTACAAGTCTTCCTATTGCTTTACCGTGCTATTGGCTACAAGACGCGTTTTAGTACATTTACAGCTGATCTGTAGTTTTTCCTTTGTTTTAAAAAAAAACTTATATTTTTCGGGTAATTGGTTAAATCCCTAGTTGTGTTCCAGTCTAAAAATCAGCCCCTTTTTAATTACATAAATACATTACTGGACCATCATCATCATAACTGATGCATCTTAACCTGAAAATCTAAATGCATTTACAAGTGAGATACAAAATTTTAAAAATAATGATGTGTTCAGAATGTTAATGTGCCTGTTTGACTTCCATAATATAACTTGTTTTCCAATTTTACTAACAAGAGGTCATTTAATCGGAGCTTAGAACTTAACCTTTTATCTTAACACCAAAACTAGTTTTTTCAATTAAATAAATATTGCTTACTATTGTCAACAGGAAAATAATAAAAAATAACACAGCAATAAAAAATGGGATTTATCTTGACAACCATAAACTTCAGTTAAGGATACTGGCAAACCCCAGAAACTGACGTCATTGTTGTTCCTTTTATTTTTGCTATTTAAACACAAATGGTTCTGAACATCAGTAAAAGCACCACTAAGCCTGGTTCTGCTGGAGGTTTCTTCCTGTTAAAA
Organism: Jordanella pulchra; assembly: GCA_034780135.1. Classification (NCBI taxonomy): domain Eukaryota; kingdom Metazoa; phylum Chordata; class Actinopteri; order Cyprinodontiformes; family Cyprinodontidae; genus Jordanella; species Jordanella pulchra. Next base: position 36 of record JAUZNJ010028564.1, on the reverse strand, counting down.
GGGAGTTTTTCCTCTCCACTGTTGCTACATGCTTGC
>JAUZNJ010028563.1:0-15999 GCA_034780135.1 Jordanella pulchra | reverse complement strand
GTTATAAGTGACATAACGTTGTTACCACAACAAGAAAATGATTAGATAGATTATTCAGCTTCTGAAAAAAATAACCTTACTGTTTTTATGAAAATATCATCTTACACCATTGTTTTCACAATAACTTGTAACAGACATTGAACCTGTTCTACCTTTCCTCTGTTGCTATATTTATTCTTGGTTTGAGGGATTATTATAAAGTTAACAACACAATGCAAACAACTGTCCACCGCGGCTACATGCTGATCCAGTGGGAGAGACTTGTGCAAATGAGAATTCACATGTTTGTGGAAACAGAAACTGGTTATATGATAATGAGCTACAAACATTTAGCCAGGCACATTATGGCCTGACTAAACGAAAGCTTTTTAAATAGTTAGAGTGAGCTTTAACCTCTTTATTAATCTCTTTAAAATATGGAGACAAAGAATAAAGAAGCTGTATTGATATATTAGCCTGAAGTACTGTTTCAATTGGTGAAAATATATGAAAACTCTTTGATTTAAACAGGATGTATATGAAGGAAATCAGCATTTGACTAAATACAGATAAAGTAATAGGTACTAGGCTCTGTTCCTCATGTATGAGGAGAGTTGTTTATCAGCACCAGACGGGGAATTATGTAAGTGGCGGGGTATTTTGTTACTCAAACCATATGATTATACACTTAAGCTCAAAGCATAACGCATTCCCGTTCAGCACAGGCAGGTTTTCTGCCCTTTAATTACTGAGAAGCACTTTGAATTTTATGATTCACTTCTTTTTAACATTTTATACATTTAAATTCCCCAGAAAAGCTTAAACATGGCAAATTGATTTTCAAACTACACAGGTACCTGGATGGTTTTGTGTGTTTGATTTTTTTTTTTTTTTTTTTTTTGTAATATTATTTTTATTTTTTCACTTATAATGGGTGAGCATTTAAAGCAAACTGTTTTTCCCAGGATCTTTAAAGCCTTTGTTATTTGCTACAGTTGTCGTCAAAAGGTTTAAAATCGACATGCTGTGTTTACCTGCACAAAATTTTAAGATCAGATTTTAATAAATAAATAATATTCCATGTATGTGCGTAGAATAAAATAATTTGATCGTGACGTTTTCATGTTTTCATGCACCGCAATTTATTCAGGAAAGCAATATTTGACCTGGTCAGAGTTGTCAATTTTCCTTAGAACAGCTGCAGAAGAAGACGTTTTTTTGCACCTGTGCTGCAAAAAAAAAAAGAAAACAAGAAATGCAGAAGTGTTTTGGATCTAAGTGTGCTGAACTCTCCGGATTAACCTGTCCCTGATTCTGAGAGGCTGAGTTGTTGATCATCTAGATGGTGAGGAAAACTATAAGGGGCTGTATTGAGAATTTGTAAACCCTCTAGAAAAAATCATGCGACTGTGAGAAACTGCATCCATCCCATTACATCATGCTGCTCTTCTTTCCAGGAACCTTTATTAGTCCTCCAAAACTCTGACAGCCCAGGAAGCATCCCGCAGATTCTTTACTATAACCCACCAATTACACTCTTCAGACAGTGGCCCATGACCAAAGTCGAATACATGAAAGAAATCTGAAAGGTTTAGATCATGATAATCTGAAAAAAAAAAAAGAATTTTGACACCAACTGAGCAAAACATTTAACAAATAAAGGTGATGTATTGAACATAAGATCTCTCCCCTCAAAGATTTTGTTAGTTATTGACTTAAATCATTAAAGTCAGATCGGTTCCACTGGACATGGAAGCAGCACAGAGCAGCTGCTCCCAAGGAAAGGAAAGGAAGTCTTGTTCCCTCAAAGGAACAAGAAACTTTTGGTGGTTGCTTTAAATGCAGATTCTTCTTCCAACATCTTTTGCTTCCTCTTCTGATAGAAAGCAATACAGAAACTTCACAACCAGTTGGAGGAACAATCCTATTCCAATTTAGATGCGTGTTAAACAGACAATAATTGAAACCACAAGTTAAACTTTTTGTTTATAGGTGCATCAGTGAACTGGCAACAAAAACAAGTTTCACAGACCTGTTTGTATTAACCATTGTTTTATACCATTTGATAAACACATCTTGCTCCACTCAGAAAGCCATGAAATCACATTGCCTTTTATAGAAAATCTGCCAGAAACTAGTTGTATGTCTGTCATCTGTCTTATTTACTTATTTTAATTTAAAATTTTAGTAAAGCAGCTGGTGAATTCGAAATACATCCCAGCACAGAAAGCTGCAATCCAGAGAGCATTGTCTGCATTTATTAGCATAAACTAAACAAACAAAGATACAAAATGTGCGCAACAAAAGGAAACATTCACTGAGCCAACAGTACGTTTGGACAACAAATCTTTTTGTCTCACACATGGGGCCCAAATGTCTCTCTGGTTCTGTGAAGCAATCAGGATATAATTGCTATCCAGCTTCAGCAGATAAATTAGATAATAAAAACACTGGAAAATTCTTCAGTGAAGTGTTTCATTGGTCTCCCTTTTTCTTTCTTAATTACACTTCCCTTATATTTTTGTATTCACAAAAATTTAAAACTTCATTGAATTCAACCGTCCGCTGCTTCATGCTTGGAATCACCCAATTCTCTAATTTCATTCCTCTGCACCTTAAAGTACCCCTGGATAAACAGAAGGGGCCACTGTGTTGAAACTATGTGTGGTTATGTATTCTTAAGCTTGTTTTCTGTCCTACAGAGTCCAGGTTGATTATTCATGTATTTGCTGAGGGGAAACCAGATGCTGTGGGCGAAAGCAGAGACATATGTAAGGAAGTGGTTAAAGTCACTTCAGCTTTTCCTTGTGTCTGGTGAATCAAGGCACATGCACACAAGAAAACGCTGGTAATACGTGAATGAAAGCTGGCAGCTAGCTGCTGACTGGTTTTGACTCAGAAAAACAAAATTCCTGTCTTCTCCACACCAGTAAGACAGGGGTTTTGATTTCCAGTTGGAATGCCGCAACAGGATCAACAAACCTTTGGGGGTTTCAGGTCAGGACAAATTTCCCACCAGTTGCTCCATTACTAGAAGTTCAAACACAACAGATATTTTGCAGTCTACACCCCCAGACGCTTGGGCTGATTTATAAACATTTTAGTTTTCTGTAGAGCTGCAAAATTGAAATGTTTGCACAAAACTGCATTGAAAAATACAGGGCGTGTTAGAGTGATGCAAGGCACAGCGGTCTGTCATTACCATTTCAGCTTCCCACACTCCAAAAACACACTCAAACACAAATATCCCCACATTCTGTTGCATTTTGTCTCTTATGTTCCTCACAGCTGCTGCCTCGAATCATTAAAACCTCTAAACTTCCAACCATTGCATATCACATTCTGCTAAAACTGAAATCCCCCTATAAAACCTCTACTGGTTGTTCAACACACCCAAATTGGTATTTGTGTGGTGCGCACATAATTGCACGTTAGGTTGGTAAATCAAGAACGCTGGCGAGCCTCAGGCTCTGAAGGTTTCCCTCAAACTATAGCTTTGAGATGGCTATTAATATCCCCTGCAGACTCTAGCAAAAGAAAAAAAAATGGTTTGCCTTTACGACCTGGTGCAAGGCTGCACTGTTATGTCTGAAAAGGAAGCATTTTTTAAAGAAATGAAGAGTGGTGGATGCATTTGAACTCATAAACTAAAGCAAAAAAAAAAATCAAAATAAGGGCTAAAATTTTGCAGTGGAAGGCTTAAGTTTGGGGTGAAGAACAGTGTTTTACAGTTTTAAAACAGTACTTTGAGTTCTTTTAAGATCCAAGAGGAAGCCTGAATCCTGAAAGTTGGAGCAACCAGATTTGGACTTGATCCTCCTGTTTAGTCAGTGCTGTTCTGAGTGCATTCAGGCTCTTATTGCATTGTAAATAGACTTGGAGAATATCTCTTGTGTATTAACTCCCCCGTTCTTCCTTCAATCTTTCTTCCACCCCCTCATATCTGGTTTATTCGCAGGACACAATTCCTTCCTGAGGAGTGTCTGTACTGTATGTGGTGGCCCAGTTTTGGGGATAGACTGCAGCCATATTATATTGAAAGTGATGCCATTTGGGAACTTTTGGCTGATAGTTAATTGTTTTAAGCATATTTGTTAATAAATAATATATAAACTTTATTTACAGTTTCTTAAATGCCCTGGTATCAGTGTCATTTCATATTACTTTGAAGCTTAAACACTGTTACTAACAGGACAAATTATCTGCAAAAGGACAAAGTATGATATAAAATCCATCTTGACAAAGGAAAATAAGACTATGTTTTATGGGTAGGTATGGGCTCTGGCGGCACTCAAAAGGATGTGTAAAAAGCCTTTAAACAAATTACTGTTTCCTTTCAATAAAGTGAGTTTGCACTTTAAAAAATACAAATTTACAAAGTACATTTAATCAGTAGGGTTAAGAGACATGTATCAACAGTGAGTTTAGTTAGCATATCGTATGTTAGAGTTTAGAGGCTGTACAAAAACCTCTTGAAAAACAACACTATCATCTGGTTGAAGCAGCTACATAATAAGGATCATGTTCTTTGGTTTCTCCTATTAGTTTAGTACAGTCTAGGCTCATTTAACATGTGAGAAACTTCAGCAAACAATGACAGATTCCTCCATATTTAACCAGATCTACCTGATAAACAGACCATAGTTTGTAAGACTTTCAGTTTGTTTTTCAGAGTATGATACAGTCAGCAACAGCCAAACCCAAAATCGTCCATCGGGTATCAAAATGGAGAAGCACTTCATCACTCCAGGAAAGGTGCATCTACTGTATCCACACTTTTAATTATGATTTAAGTAACAAAAGAAAATATAAAAGACATGCTTCATTTTTCTCCACTTTACTGCACAATTTTGTGAGTAATGCTCCTTTTTGCCTGTAAAAGTAGAACATGGAATAACTTTAAAAGAAAGTTTTTCAAGACTTTATGTCTTTTGGGATCATTGAGGGAGTGTACCTTCACCATTCTTTACACTCCAGACTCCCAGTATTTTAATAGATTTATCAGAGATTGGCAAGAGACTAAGCACAGTGAACTGGTGCACTAGTTCCCACAACACGGGACATGTTTGAGAATTTTAGGAGAAGCACCGTTTCTATCATAAGAGTAAGTGGTGAGGGTTCAGAAACAGAGTAATGACTGAAATTAATATATAAGCAACATTGGTAGTTAAGGCATAATTAAGAAAAGGATTAATCGAAATATTTTTTAAAAGCAAAGAGCAAACAGTTGTGTTGTGAGAGGTTTCTTTGCACCAGCTGCTATGCAGAACACTGATGGATCCCTCTGACATCTAGTTTTCCTTTAATGTCCATGAAACAGGTTCAAAATCTGAATTTGAATCCGTATGAAGAGTTTCCAGTAAATATATTGTTTACAGAAATATTCACAAAGGAAAATATTGTATCCTGAGTCCGATTACTAATATCAGTAAACTGTGTTACCATTTATTCTTTCATTAATAATTTGAAATTGTTCCCTTTCATATCTTGCATGTAGTGACAAACACATTACAAAGGAGGATCTGAGGTTGGTGATGATAAATCACATCTAAACTCTTTCTCAGGCAGTCATTTAAACAAATCGTGACATTTAATGTGGGGGTGCTTAGAAGGGAAGTTAGGGGTAAAAACGGACCATGTGGGAGGAAATTTAGGCATGAGGTCCTCTTAAAGGTTGGGCTTTACTCTGGAGATGTCAGGCAGATTTCCAGTTTTCAGCTCCCACTCCTACTTTTCCATCTGGTTTTCATTACCTTGCGTTGTTGTTTTTTTAATTTTTCAATTTTATCTTTAAAGTAATCTAACATTGTAATGCCTGAAACAAATACAGGAATTTACCTGATTGGTGTGGAAACAACCAGAATTGCTCCTTGGAAGAATTGCTGCTTAGATTTTCTTCTGGGGGTAACGCCTTTTTGTTTTTTTGATTTGTTTCTGTAATGATTTTATAAGTGATAAAGCAACCAGAAATACCCAGGAATTCATATTTCCCTCAGCAGTCTTTAAGAAACATATTTTATTTTTAGCTTTAACAAGTCAAAGGCATTTACATTTCTTAATTTATATATATGGATACAAAGATATTTTAGAAATAAATCTAAAAATGCAAAAGTCTATAAGTAAAGCATTCAACCATGTTGTCATGAATCATTGAAAGTAAAATTATATGAATTTTCAAAATGTGCTGTCTTTGGCCACCAGTGATATTGTCATGATTGAATTTTTTATAGAAGTGGTTTTTGAGAAAAAGATTAGTGGGTGCCCAATGTTCCTGGGGCTACAGTTAAACAAACTATTTAGAAATTTAGGATCCCTGTGACTGCAGCCGATCTGTTTAGACAAGAGGAAAAATTGATAAAAATCAAAGAGACGAGTGATATGAATGGTATCAAAAGATCCTAGAAAAACTTCTAAAGAGATGAAAAGACAACCTCAATAAACATCAGTGTCAGATCATACCATCCATTGCTGTTTGAGGCAATTCAATGGGAGACGACCAAGGAGGACACCATTGTTGAAACAAATTAAAAAACTCAGACTGGAATTTGCAAACTGCATGTGGACATATGAGATAAAAATTGAGCAAGAAGAGCGTATCAAGAAAAGAACACGTCCCTACTGTGAAACATGGAGGAGGCTCTCTTATGCTCTACTTTCCTTCATCTAAAGCAGGGAGTCTTGAATATCTGCACAGTATAATGAAATTTGAAATCTATCAAGGGATTCTAGACAAAAGTTTGCTGGTCAGTGTCAGAAAAGTGGGTCTCAGTCGCAGGTCATGAGTCTTTCAACAGGTTAATGAGCCAAAACACACACAGCTAAAAACAGCCAAGAAAGTCTAAGAAGAAAACATTGGACTATTCTGAAGTGGCCTTCCATGAGCCCTGACCTAAAACCTATTGGGCATCTTTGAAAGGAGCTGAAACATGGCTTCTGGGAAAGGCAGCCTCAAACCTGAAAATATTGGAGCAGTTTGCTTATGAGTAGTAAAAATACCTGCTGAGAGGAGCAGAAGTCTGATTCACAGATACAGGAATCATTTCATTGCAGTGAGATTGTGCAACAAAATATTAAGTTAAGGGTACCATCATTATTGCTCAGGCATCTTTCATGAGTTTATTATTGTAGAAACATTCTGTTAAAGCATGTTTGAAAAGCAATGTCTGACTTTCATTTGTTAGTTTTCACTGATATTTTTTATTTATTATTGCTTTTGTCACATTTAAGGCAGTTCTGTGATCATTGTTTGTTTTCCTTCATTAAGGAAGGGATACCAAGAATTTTGCCCACATATGTAAATGATGACATTCAGGGTGAAAAGATGGGACACTTAAGAAGTGTGTATTCAGGTAGAGAGTCAACACACACAAAAAAAAAAGTAAAGTCAACACAAAGCAATTATTAAACGCTAAACCTGCAGCAAAACATGAGCTAAACCCGCACAGTGACAAACACATTACAAAGCAGGATCAGCTGTGGGTGGGGAGATGTCAGTTCTTCACTCTCTCAGGTAGTCATCTCAGCAACCCTCAATTAATGCATTTACTGAAGCTGTTTGCTTATGCTCTGTTTTCAAGTCTCCCAAAGGACAGCTGTGTAGTATCTGATGGCATCTGAGAAAAAGATTAACATTAGAAATGTAGATTCGGAGAGATAGAGTGATGAGACTAGTTTAATGCTCTTTTTGCTTGCATGAATTTATATGCTAGGAATTTTTCCATATTTTATCAAGTTAGAACTACAAACTTTTATATAATTCATGTTGATTTTATATGTCAGAATCATACGCTGTAAAAGGCAAAGGGGAAGAAAAGAATACTTGTTTTTCAATATTTTTACAGATAAAAAGCTAAAAGGAAGGCTTTCATTTTGTATATTTTTCCTCTGTTACTCCTAAATAAAACCCAATGCAACCCATTGCCTTCAGATGTCATTTAATTGGTAAAAAGAGTCCACCTGTGTGTCCACCTCTGTTTTCTGAAGGCCTCAGAGGTTCGGTCAAAGAACATTGGTGAACAACACAGCATCATGAATTACAGATTACAAAGCAGGGAGAAAATTGTAAAGAACTTTCAAAAGCAGTAGCTTTGGAGGAGGCACAGAGAGCCACAGCTCAGGTGGGAGATTCTGTTGACACAACAGCTAATAATTATGCATTCAATAAACCTGCCAGCAACTGGTGTAAATTCAGAATACCGTTTTTTTTTTATCATGATGTTAAATAAGATTTCTACTAAATATTTGTTGACTTAGTGAAATATATGTCTATGTTTGCTTAAGTAACTCAACGCTTGGTGGGGGCTTCTTTTCAATTAATTACTGCATTGATACAGTGACATGGAGGCCATCTGCTTGTTAAAATCAACTGTCTTTCTTTAATACTGAGCCCATCTGGATTTTTTGCTCTAGTGTATATCATCTTTCTCTTGCCACTAACCCATAGACTCTCAATGGAGTTTTGTTCCAACCAAATGTCAGTAAAGCACGGAAAAACTGTGCTTATTAAAGCAGATACTTGCCTTTTTTCCTAGTAAGGGCACTGGGTAGGGACCAGTGACGTACTAAAGTCCTCTCTTGGGAGCCAAAAATGCAAGTTAAAGTGCCCTCTCTGAGCCAAAAGGCTTGCTAATGTGTGTGAGTAGTGGGGATGGGTTACTGTATATGTGGCCTTTTCTTCTTTTCACCCCTGCCCTTCGAAAAGTTGTGCACACCCCTGGCAGGAACCAAGTGCTTATGGGAAGTAAAATTAGTAAGACTTTGAGTGACTTTCTTGACTTTGAATTGTCAGAAACAGCACCAGATGCAGTATCTATTAATCAGTTAGGTTTATTTGTGTAGCTTTTTAAAAGAACACACTTCTAAGATTGGTTTTACTTTTTTTTATTAATGTCATTATAAAGAATCTTTACTTTTACTTAAGTAAGATTTGTTGGCCCACTAGAGTCATCTCAAGGTTGCTACTCTTTCAGCTGCTTTGCACTTTTTTCAACCTAAGTTTTCCACACTTTACTATCTCTGAACAGTGGCTTCTTTAGTGATGATCGATAGGAGGTTCCCATCCTCATCATGACAGCAGCCATTATTATGATTGTAATGGACACAACATTATATTCTATATTGGGAGGATGTTTTTGTTTGACGTAATTTTCTGTGAAACTCATTTTTTTCCATTAAATGTGAGAAATCCTAAAATAAACAGAAATGAATAAACGTCTGAAATATATTAGCATCTCCACGGGTTTCAGTTTTTAAATTAAATCATGAAATCAATTAAACTTTTAGTTATTGTGATCCAACATTAACTGCATAAAAAGGAAACGGTTGTTTCAGATTTTTTTCAGTTAAGAAAATCAATAATAAATAAGACTCTTTCCTTTCACTTGATTCAGTATAAAAAAAACAAGGTTTAGGTAATCGACACCGAAAAGCAGGCTAAATGATTTGGGCTCTTCCCTCATCAGACACGCCAGTTTGACCCAGGACGTCCCACCCCGATGGGAGTGGGGATGTTAGGGATCAGAGCTCTGAATTTTCCCCGAAGCAGACAGTGTGAACACTGAGGAGGACCCATCTGAGGAGTTGACTGAGGAGACAAGGTAGGACGCTTCAAATATCATTTATTTTATAACTGAAAAGAGAGGTCGTTTAAAACTAATCGTCTTGATTAATATATATATATATATATTCTAAAGGGTTGGAATATGTAATACAATGTTTTAGTGTTTTTTATTGTAAAAAATATAAATATTCTTTTACTGACTTGACATTTCTTCTACATTTGCTAGACATAAACAGAGTGTTAATTAAGCGGGACTCCGTGGGAAGAGTTTCACGGGTGCGTCGCTTTGGTTTTAGTGCTTCTGCGACGGTGAACAAAATATTTTGCTCATCAAACTCGATCCCGCTTTTATCCTCGCTTTGGTTTCAGCTTTTCGTATAGAAATTGATGCTTTGCTCTTTGTGTGCATGCTCAGAACCTTAAACTGCTTTTAATGTGCCAGCGCTGCATAGAAGCCTCGCATGTCTTTAAATGCGCTTACTGAGCAGCTACAAGCCTTTAAAATAGAAGTCAACACACATGATACGTTTAAGTTTCAGCCTATTGCATCTGACAAAAGATGTTTTTTTTTTAATCGTAGAGATTTGGGATTAGATAAATATGTTTCTTTTCTCGTTTAATTCTAAACTTGCTGCAGTATCTGAACAAAGATATCTTGTTTGTTGCTGCATTTGGAAATATTTGTAGCCTATTTTATTTTTGTTTTAACTCCATAGTGGTTGGCTATATGTGATTAGTCATCAAAATTAATTTACCTAAAAGTTTTTTCTATAGTACAGTTTTCATGAGAGTGAGGTTATGTAGATCTCTAAATATAATATATTGCTCATCTATTTCTGTATTCTTCTCTGCACAATAGTCTTGGGTTTAGAAGCTGGCTATCTTGTAACTAACACCTTTTTTTAGTTTCCTTAAAAAGAATGGCATGCTTTCAGTTCATGACATCAAGTTAAATAAACACTATGTTGTGCAGTGAGTCAAAGATCTTCACCACATCGACAAATCCAACTCTAAATGCCTCAAAAATAAATAAATTGAAATTTTCCAAGTACCAATTAAAAGCTCTGCTTTGATCTACTTATATTCTTGTTCAGAAGACCCTCAAATAAGGTAGAACTGTAACTGTTAAGAAGAGTGGACCAAAATTCCACCACAAGTATGCAAAACCCTGAGCTTGTTGCTGCCACCTAGGTCGACACAACCATTTATTAGATCTGGTGAGCAATGACTTTTCAATTACTGTCAGGCAGGATTTGTTTTTCCTTTATAAAACTTCATTTTGCAATAACCCAGGTTATCAGCTGAAGAAAACCCACAAGCAATAAAACTTTCAGGAATGCAAGTTCACCAGCAAGCCACAAAAAAGAGGCTATATGAGCAGGATGTGGAAACTTTTGATGCTTTGAATACAGAAATACAAAGGAACTGATTTTGAACCACTTTTGATAGTCACAAAGTGGTAATATCTTATCACTTTTCGGAGCCAGGATGATGGATCCAAAAGGTTAATATCACAACCTCCCTGTCACATAAACGTACATTCTTCACCAAGTCTTTCTGTTGTTGTTTATTTTGTATCTTTACAATTAAAAACAGTTTATTTAAACTAACAGTCAGCAGTCAAATCAATAGTTTAAACTCCTAAATACATATTTCCTTGTGTCAAATTAATATTTGCCATTTAAGGCTACAGTCTTCACTTATCTACATTTTGTTGCTATATCAGCTTAAATCTACAAGAGGACATCTGAACAAAGAAAAAAAACTAAAGTGCTGAATTAACATGAAATCAATGTACTAAAATTATTCTGAAGTTATGCCCTCCCACCTTTTTCCATAACTTCTATCTCATCTAAATGTAAGCTTTTTTTTCTAAATATCTCAAAATGTATGGTTATCTTCTTTAAACCCTTAACTCTTTATTCATTTCAAAATGATACAATATGTTACAAAAGTAAAATTATTGTTGGGGTTTTTTTTGGTACAATCCATATTATGTAACTTCAGTGGAAATTGGAAATAAGTGGTGTATGTGAGACCTCCACATTCCCATATGACCTCCCTACAGAGCTTGGACCATGCTGCTGATTAACTGGCAGATTGTCTTCTGAGGGCTCTCCTCCCAGACCTCGATTTAAGCATTAATTAACTCCCAGACAGTCTGTGGTGCAACGTGGCGTTGGTGGATAGAAAGAGACATGATGTCCTACAGGTGCTCAAATGGATTCAGGTCTGGGAAACTTTTATTTATATAGCACCAATTCACAACATGTCATCTCAAGGCAATTTATAAAGATAATTCAACAAGATCAGATTGGTTCAAAGTTTTCTATCCAAGGCAAACCAGCTGATTGCATCGACTCTTGACTCAATAGCAATCCCTCACACCAAGCATGCATGTAGTGACAGAGGAGAGGAAAACTTCACTTTTAACAGGAAAACCCCACAGCAGAACCAGGCTCATGAGTGGCCTTCTACCAAGTCCAACTGGGGTTAAAGAGATAGAACCAGGTATACAAAATGAAGCAGAGATATAAGGCAAGGCAAGGCAAGTTTATTTGTACAGCACAATTCAGTACATGGACAATTCAAAGTGCTTTACATGAAATAGACAACAGAATTGAAGAAAAATAAAAGTAGAGTGGAAGCAATTAAAGATTAAAAACATGCATAAAATAGATAAAACATATAAAAGCTAAATGTCCACCAGCTCCACAGGTGGCCCTGTCCAGGAAACACACAGCCATGCAGAGGAGCTCCAAGCCAGCTCCCATGTCAGAGGATGGAAAGAGAGCACATCCAGTGAGTCACAGTAAGAGAAACAGGATTACACTGAAAAAACAGGCAAAGCTCCAACATCTATAAACAAACGTATTGATGGCAGCCCAGATATTTCTCTCTGGGATGCTGTTGTTAGAGTTAGAGGTTGAACTGACCAATACTGCAGAATGGGAAACCCATGTAGAGGCTTTGGTCCTGGATACAGCTGTCAGAGGTTCAAGTCCCGGCCTGTTGACTATCGCTGCATGTCTTTCTCACGTTCTAATTCTATGTCCTTTCTGCCCACTTTCTAAAAATAATAAGAATAAAGGCCAAAAAAAAAAATCAATAGCACCACGGTTTCTTACTTTATTATCTGAGATCAGTTTAATCCCGGCCAAATGAATTGACAGATTAATCAGCTTTTGTTTTTCAAAGACTCTGGTTCAAACACAATAACTTCCATTTTCACACACACTTGGTTTTTTTTATGGTTTTTTTTTAGGCTGTAGTGGCTTTTATTTTGTATCATTTTTGAAAGGAGGCAGACAAGAAAGGGGTGGAGAGAGAGGGGAAGATATGCCACAAAGGTCGACTGGATGGGATTTGAACCAGCAACATCTGCATCGAGGGCTGTGGCCTCCATAAATGGACACACGCTTAGCCAATATACCAACGCCACGCCCCTTCACACACATGCTTAGCAATTATTTTGAAATTTTTGAACCCCGCACTCCCGGTCGAAAGTCAGACGCACCGACCAGTCAGCCAAAGGGAGAATCCGTTGGCTGACTGCCAATCCTGGTGTTCTCTGGCAAATGCCAATCACCTTTAATGCTCCTGAGCTGTAAGCACAGGCCCCATTTGTGGGTGTCAAGTCCTTATACTATCCTCATGGAGTTTGTTTTCTGACAGTTTGAGCAGAAACCCTCACATTAGTTCCTCACTAGAGGTAATTTTGCAGGGCTCAGGCTGTCCTTGTCCTGTTCCTCTTTGCAGAAAGGAGGAGGCAGAGGTCCTGTTGTTAGGTTGTTGCCCTGCAATTTCTCTTCCATGTCTCCTGGTTTACTGGCCTGTCTCCCGGTATCTCTTCCATGCTCTGGACCTTGTGCTGACAGACACATCAAATCATCTTGTCACAGCATGCATTGTCTTAGATGAGTAGCACAACCTGAGAAACCTCTGTGGGTCACCTTTGTCAGTCAACTATGTCATAAAGCCATGTCTTCCCACTCAGCCCCTTTTTAAAATTATCATTCATACCCCCATTCCATTACATTTTCAAAGTCTTTGCTACCTCCATATTTGTCGGATAAATTAAAACAACGCTCAAAGTTATAGAAACTCAAAATCTCTTGAAAGGTCGCTGGAGATTGTTGCCTTTGAAATTTGAGGTTTGCCATCTTTAATTCATTTTTCCGGTTTGAAGATCTGACTTCTGATCTGCCCAGTGCTTTTTGTTTCAGTATGTTCTTTGTCTGTTTTGTTTTTAACCAAAAATCTCCAAGGTTGTGTCAGCCTTGCCAGCAGCAGCTTTCGCTTTTACATATTTGTGGTGGAGTTTTGTCTATTCCTCCTTGCAAAATGTTTCTAGTTCTGCCTCATTTTAGGGTTTTTTTTAGCATGACTGCCATCAGATCAAAGATTTAATTTTTTTTATTATTATTTTAAGGAATTTATAGGTGGATTTGTCAGTTTGTTGCTGATCATTGACCCACTGCATAACCTGTGTGTGCATTTCAACTCAGTGTCATGAACTCAGAACGTAACAATCTTTTTCAGGAAGTTAGAAGTAATGGTGTCATCGATTACAACAAGACACCCAGATTCTGAAATCAGAAAGCATCTCCAAACCATCAAACTAACATTGTTTTTAACCATCTGTATTGTTCGTTTACTTTTTAAAAGGCTTTTGTTAGTTTTATTTTGCAAGTCCCATTATCATCACTATCCAGGAAGCTCCAGTTTTACCTTTTTAGTTCCAATATGTTTTAAGAGGTATTTTGGCAGATGTGTAATGAGCCTTCTTTTCTATTTGTTTTCTCTTTAGTTGCTGTCCCCCTTTTTCCGATTTTGCTAATAATGTTTTTATTCAATGGTGAGACTTGGCCATTATTGGGCAAAGCAACTGTTGCAGTGTAGAAGATGTTCTTGGTTCTTTTGTGACCTCCTAAATGAGTCTACATTGGGATTTCTGACTAACTTTGTCAGGTTTTCACTCATGGTGAAGTTTGTCTCTTTTCCAAGTTTTCTCCATTTAGGGATAAGAAATCACTTTATAGGTCTTTCTGAGATTGTAGATTTAAATGACTGTAGAAATATCTAAAAATCAGTTAGAAAACAAACAAAGTGGACTACCTTTTCATTAGTACTGCTTTTGTTTCCAAGTTATGATTCATATATACTTTTTAAGAAAATATTATCTTATTTAATTACATCTATAAAATGAGCTGCAGGAGTTGCACCTGTTGGTTATGTTCCTGTACATTTTCGTCACTGCCATCACAACAATTTAAAACAGCCTTTGTCTTTTAGTACTGAATAGAAAAAAAAAACACTGTGGATTTTTTTTTTGTTTCGTTTGTTTTTGGAAGGGAACAGAGTATAGCCCGGATAGGATGAAGCTACCATTTAGTGATCATTTCTTTTAATAAAACTTTCACTTCCTTGTGTGAATATTTATTAAGGAACAGCATTAAAGACAGCAATATTACAATAGCAAAACAATAACAGTAGAATTTCAACACAGTAATAAAAACTGAGGGTCCTTATTAATCTGCACTCTGCATCCACATACAGAGATCTGAAGCTGGGGACTTTCTGGGAACGTTCTGCACCATTGTTGGCACCAATATTTGCCCTGTCAACATTGTTAAACTTTAACAATCCATTTACTTCAGACCATTTTGTACTGCTGTTATTTTTGCACTGCTGTTATTTTGCACAGTTATCTTCCATATGACTGCTGCACTTTGTTTTTATGATTGTATTGCACTGCTATTCTATTTCTATTGTAATCTCATTACATTGTTATAAGCTGTATGCAACAAAATTTCATTTTGGCGTTTTTGCTATACAAAATGCCAATGAAGTTTGTCTAAGTCTAATCCATTTGTTCTGATGGTGGTGTTGATATCGATAACTGATCAGAGATGTAATCTTTTCCGGTTAAATCGGGTGATTGCTAGAAGAACTAAGCATTTACCCTAGAAAACATAGTAGCACAAATGAATGTTTCACCTCCAGAAAGGAAGTACTAAAAAAGTAGTTTGCTTTGTTAAGTATCCGGTCTGATGGTCTGATGGTGTCATCAGCCATGTTAAAAATAATTACATCTTTAAAACCAAAGGAGCGCAAAAAATGGCTTTAACTGCACAAATCTACACTGATGTAGCACTGAAAAAGTAGACCGCTTTAGTTCAGTTTAGAGCTTAATGGGGGAGGATGACCTCTAGATAACCTAAAAAGTATATCTTTAATATCACTGAAACAAAAGCAGCACAAATGATAATTTTAACCGAATAAACCTGCACTAGGGAAGCACTAACTGTTCAGTCTATTTGCTGAGTTTTTTTCATGTGGATTCAGTGTCAGCTGTAACTTGCTCTAAATGGTGTTTGTCATTAAAATCTACAGGTTCAAAGCACAGCGACTCTGAGGACATCAACAACTACAATAACTTTAACCACACAGAACACAGT
>JAUZNJ010028562.1:0-16000 GCA_034780135.1 Jordanella pulchra | reverse complement strand
CTCAACTGACAATAAAAGTAAATTTAAAAACTGGGTTGATACTGTTGTGAGGATCCATCCACACCAGAGGACAGCCCCACCACAACCACAGGGGGCGTTACCATAGCAACTGCCCAGATCAAGGAAAGCCAGGGTCAACACCACATCCACAGGGCAGTAGTGCAGGACCGCCACTGCTTCTATAAGGCTCAGACACAGATGTAAGAGGAAAAAAGTAAAAAAAAAAAAAAAAAAACTTTTCAAGTACAAGCGCAATCTACAAGAATGAGCAGAGGAGTACTGCAGTTTGGCGTTTTGGTCACGGTATTAGGTAATAGCTGTCAGAGTTGTCAAACAAGGACATTATAAAAACCAGATATATCCCAAATTTGTAGTGGGCTGAAAGAATTTGTGAACAAGGAAAAAAAACTCATTTCAGTGATTTCCTGAGGTCATAATAACAAGAAGAGGAAGAACAGAAGACAAACACATAAAAACAAAAGCTTTTGAATTATAATTTTTCTTGTATGATGTGTGATTTTAATGGTACAGAAGAAATGCAAAGATGTTGCTACAAAAACGTAAGTGCGAGTTTGGAATTGAAGGTGGAAAGGGATAGACTGATAGATGCGACCTATTCAGCAGCCTCTCATTCCCTACCTATAAAAATCAAAGCCAAGATCACTTTTAATGGACTCACATGATTGTGGATGTGTAATTGTGTTTCTCGCTATATGACAAATGAGGAACAAGAACTGGCAGTGAGCGTTTAATATCCATTAGTGTATTATTGCACACCATCTGAGTGTCCTTGCAGCTACTGTACTGCAAGTGTGTCCCTCAGTTTGTGTGTAAATCTTGTAATCAATGTTTTACCTTGAAAAGTTAAGTTGAAAGGCATGAATGGAGTGTGAACGGAAAATTTCTGCATGTGTGAATGTGTGGTGAACACAAGTTTACTAAGAAACTCTTGTTGCGCCGTCTGTAGTTTTATATTACATCACATTAATTAGGCTGTGTCAAACAAAGCCCTGAGTTGTTTTGTTTACGTGTTTGAGCCAAACAACTCTAATAGTCAGACAAGTTTACTTTTGTATTGGGAGATAAAATGCCAGCAGACATGAAAAATAAAGCACATACTCCAGAGGCACAGTGCAAGATGGGATTTTCCATGTATGAAGTACTTTTCTTTCAAGCCAACCATTTGGGTTTTAAAGAAGTAGAAGATCAACAGCTACTCAGTCATGTCAATACTGTAAGAGCAGTGCTGTTACTGTTGTAGCTTTTTTCCATCAAAACCAGCATGACTTTATAATGTTGTGCCTCTTTATACTTCATTAAAAATTTCTTCATATGTTTGTGTAAACTGTGTGAGATGTTTTTTTGGAGTAACAAAGTAATACAGAAGATGGGAAACTATTTGCTTTAATATCACACTTTAGACTGCATTTATTTTTTTCAGGATTAACCTAATTGTGCACTAGCAGATGCAGAATAAAGCATAGCTAAATATAAATATACAACAAAGAAGCAAAGACAAATGTTAAACATGTCTTTTTTTAATAAAGAAAAACTACCCAGTGCTTAATTAAATGTCAAAATTATTTTGACCTGAATCTGCATCCACTGACTTTAACATAAAGATATTATAGAAAGTCTGGAAATGCACATGTTAAAATCAAAAGGAGCTAACAGACAATGGACAATAACATATTAAGCAAGCATAAACCTGTGTATGTTTTTCCTGAAACTTACAATGATACCAGTCTGACTGGCTTTTATTCTGCCAAAAAATATTTAATTTGTAGATCTGGACTGGCCTGGCTTGTTCTGGTATATATTTTTGTAGAAAATGTCACCAATTTGTGATAAATATTAAAAGGTTTGCTATAATGAATTGGAAGGCATGGTCAACTGCTGTGGAGAGGGCAAACTGCCAAGTCTTAGAGACAGAGGCTAGGCTGCACAGCTAAGAGCTCAACACAGCTGAAAGACAATCTACAGGAAACAATTACTCCGCTGCTATTTCATTCCGATGTTTGTGTCTTTTTCAATAGATTTTTCTTTTTTAATCGTAAAATTGCTGATTTACCCTCTACTGAACAGTAGAATGGTATGATGTTTAAAATCCTAATAAAATATAAAGTTTTACTTCTTCTCAGACAGCAAAAGTTGTCTAAAACTGAGTGTACTAGTTCTACAGAGACCGAAAGAAACCAAACCCTTGGAAAGAGGCTTTACATGAAGTTGACTTATTCATACCATTAGCTCTAACTTTTTTTTTTTTTTGAGTTTTTACGGCACTAGTGGCTCATTTTTCAGACAGTAAGCTGACAGGAAAGGGGGAATCAGAGAGGGGGAGAGACATGCAGGACAGGACCACAAGCTCTAACTTAAAAAAAAAACAGTCTGGCTGTTTAACCTGCTTTGCAAATTATCATTACAACTGCAGTTGTAGGATTATTATACTCATAAAGCCTGCAGGAAAACAATAACCTTCAGAGATTGCTGAACCATGTGCGACGTGTTATGAAGCTAAACCAAGTAGGTGAATATCTGTGCTCAGCCATCAAACAAGTACATTTCCTAATGAGGCTATTTGTGTGTGAACTGATCTTTCATATTGTTAACTAACCACCCGCATCGCCTTAAGAGCACAAAGAGCAATTATCAGGAGGGCATTACCTGCTACACACATCCTAGCACTCTCACATCTTGCATTCAAAACAAAGACACTCTAAGATCCGCCTGTCTATCCAAACTGTACTTGCTGGGTTGTGTGGCTCATCACCCTGGGCAAACTGGCATTGCTGCTGCCATGTGTCAGTGCCTGAGGTGGAGATGCAAGGTCACCAACTCCACAAATACATAGCCCACTACATAACATCTGTTCCAGCCTGTCACTGTGCACACACTGGAGTGAGTTGTGGTGCTGTCTATTCATCAGAGCTGCCCAATGCATGACATATTTACTGTATTCAATAAGTAGAGATGCTGCAGTGGTGTCAAGGGGGGTGCATCCACAAGAGGCACCATGGGGCTCTTTGTTTTATAGTAAAATGATGAATGGTGGAGTTGTTAAGCCATCTGGGTAAAATGAAACAAAAGTCCTACAAAATACAGCATAAAAACAGCATTAATCCAAGTCATAACTTCAGGCACCCCCAAGGGCAGGAGAGTGAAACTTTCAACCAAATAAATGAAGTTTTTAACACATGCAAGTCATATTACTACACACACATTATGGACAGAAACAGAACATCGATAATCCTGAAACCCCATAAATAATTGCATTCTGTTCAGTTTGACAGAAAGCTTTATTAAACACATGCCACAAACTCCCATGAGTGGCCTGCGCTTTTTCAGCAGTATTAGATATTTGACAGAGCCGATCCATTTCATTGCATGTAAATCAATGTCATGATTTATGATGCTCGGATCTTTGCATACCAAGCACCTAAAGATCTCCTGTAATGTGAAAAGCTTTGCTGCGTGACCGATATTTTGCACACAAATGTGTGTGTAAGCATGCACGTCTGCGCGTGTGGGTGTTTTCATGCGTAGGTTATTTGTGCGTCACACCGGTGAATATTTGAGAACAAATCCCTTGAGGAGTGTGGATCTGCATGTATGTGTGTGTGTGTAAAAAAAGAAAAAAAGATGGGAAAGATAACCCAAAATAATGAGAGCAAGCAGTGACTCAGACTGTGACATATGGTATTTTTTTTGTGACATCATCTTTTACAACACTACAGCCTCAGCACTGAGTTCCTGCCAGCAACTGGTTCAAGCAGCTTCCAGGATGCAGACTGGAAATATCATTTTAGCTTTTCATTATTACACATATGCTCATGCTTTAGGGGAGTCCAATAATCTAAGTATCCTAATGGCTATTCAGGTAACCCTTTGACAGAAACATCTTAATTTTTGTGAGAAAATATAAGAACTTACGATTATATAATGACTGCTTCATATATTTTACTCTAAACGATTGTTGCTGTTGTTCTTAAGTGGTCTGTTGAAATATGTCTGTTCCTTTTAACAGTGCATTGTTTCACTGTTGCCTTGCAGCAAGAATGTTATGGGTTCGATACATGGGTCTTTCTCCATGGAGTTTGCATGTTCTCCCTGTGCAGGTGTGGGTTCTCTCCAGGTAATCTGGCTTCCTCCCACAATCCAAAACATGACTATTAGATTAACTGGAATCTCTAAATTGTCCTTAGGTGTGAGTGTGTGTGTGCATGGTTGTATATCTTTGTGGGTCTCTCTTTTGCCCTGCAACAGACTGGCGACTTGTCCAGGGTGTACCCCGCTTTTCGCACATAGTCTGCTGGAGACCAATCAATGCTGTTCCTCCATCTTGTCTACCTCCCCTGACTGAAAATAAAATACTAGAATTTGGTGGGGAAGCCTCAGTGAGAAAAATTGGAGCATTAGTGCCAAGCCAGGTTTGAGTTAAAAAAGGAATATATTATTATCTAAAATTAGATAATTAGTAATAAAAGACTTGTTGAAAAGTGATCTGACTTTTAAAAGAGCCATGTCCGGTTGTGAAATTATTAGTGTGGGTATCGTTACTGGAGTTGTGTGTATGGGATGATCTGCAAATGTAAGTGTGTGGATGTGAACTATGATGTTTGAAATACTGTTGGTGATGCGTACTGGAATCTGGTGTGTAATAGAGGATGGTTTAACTTGAGGAGATGAGTTCTAGCCTGACATTGAAGTATTTTTGAATTAGTTTGAGTTCAGTTTTCTAAAGGCATATATTGAGTTTGGGATCAGAGGTTGTCTTTTATACAATATCATTAGTACCAAAGAGAAAAAAATGAAAATATCACAGCTTAACATATACACCATGGACATTTCTTAAAATTTAAAAAAGATAAGACTGAAAGCGGTTAAGGAAGCTGCCAAGAAACTAGCAGCTACACAGCAGGAGTTTCAGGAGTTATGGATGGTTCATTGTAGCTGCTTTTTAAAATCCTACATTATCAAACAAGAAGTCTCAGTGGGAGTGTTGTTTATGATAAAACTGTTTTGGAGCTCCATATATCAGCTGCTGGGGAGCTCATGATGTGGACCAAATAACTCCTCAAGCATCAGCAAAGATCAGGACAGTTCTGCCTGAATATTTTAACATTCAGGTCTTAACAAGTAGTGAACACAAGAGTATTTGCTTTAATGAATTCTGTGTTCACTATGGCTCATCTCCCTCTTACACAGTATTAACAGTATATTTTAGATAATCTGCAATAAGTAGTCATTTTTAGGTCTTTCTCATTCAGGACCCATTATCAGTGAGTCTGTGAGACAGTAATTCTTCATACCTTGGACACCAAATGTATCCAGAAAAACATAAAATCATTAAATGCTAAGGAAATGGACATTTAAGTTTCAGGTGATGGATAAAAAAAATCTATCTGTTTTTCAAAACCTAATATGGATTATGTTGATAATGATGTTGTGATTTGTACGTGTTAGATTTTGGTTCGCATTTTGTGTTCATGTTTCCGAGCCTTTTCGTTTTGTATGTTCTATAGTTTAGGTCACATTTAGTAATTTGATAGTTTCTGATTAGTTAATTACTTAATTCCTTTATGATCAGGTGTTTTTCTTATTTGCTTCTTATTATTGCCATTCTAGTTTACAACATTGTTTACTCAAATCATTTGTTCTATACATTAAAATATGTTCTTTTGTTTCTTCCATATCTGCACCAGTTTATTGCTTCCTCTACCAAGGCCACTATTGATTTAGTAGATCCCTTTGATCTGTGTCTCCTCATTTAGCCCATAGCTTGCACCTGTTTCCTCTTTTATTTAAGATTATGGTTTGTTTGTCACTGGGTGTGTTTGTTAACTGCTTGCTTCTCTTCCCATTTTTCCTGCTCCGAGCTTTGCGTTCCTTATTCTTTTCCTACTATTTCTTTTATTAAAGCCTTTAATTCACCATGCTGCTGCTAAGTGTTTCTCAGATCAAAAACGTAAGGTTATGACATTTAATGATAATAACATTTTATAGTAATGCACATTAATTATAGATAACTTAAAGTGCTACTAAACCAGGCCATAAAATACAAAAAAATAACCCAAATATAAATCAGAAAATTAAAACACTTTTAGCCTTTTTTTCACAGTTTTACATGTCATCACATTGGATCAGCTGCTGTTTAATGTTTATTCCTTTCATCCTTTTTTCATCCTCACTAAAATTAGCATTCTCTTTGACTTCTGCCATCTTGTATCATCGTTGCTCTCATTGACCTTGAACGGTGCCCTAACTCCAAGAAATGGGCCTGTTTTTATCTCACAGCATTAAGTAAATCGATAATCAATACACTTATACAAAGAAAATGAGGGTCTTCTTGCAAACATTAGAACACATTTTGATATATATCATAATATTTTGAAGTATGAGGCAATATTAAATTCACCTTTTTTAATTAGAAAATTCTGTTGTTTTATGGATAGGTGTTATTTCCATACATCTTTTGTTGCAGAATTATCTAGAAACCAAGTTTTAGTATCAGAAAAACTGACTGCATGTTGATTTATAAAGAAAAAACTAAAATGATAAACGGGTCTATTGGAATTCCTGTCTGTCCACTTTACTGAAATAACTGGAGATGAACAAAATTGTTATTATTTTTTAAAAAGGATTTCAACATGTTATAGCTTAAACATAGTGCATTACTTGTAGGGTTTTCTTGGTATTCAGCAGTTTGTAGCATTTCCCAACATTTAGCTCATGGAAGCCCATTGCAGTCAAAGCTCCATTTATAACAATCAATTATCCTTACAAGGATATTCTAAAACTGTGAAATAAACTCCAGAATACCCAGTAAACACAGTTACGCAAAATGCAAACCTAAGACTGTCATTTGAAACAGTACAAAGCAACATCCTACTCTTTCACCTATTATTTAAGCACCTATGTGAAAGCTGTTCCTTCGAAGTATTTGGTTACCTCCATCAAGAATTTTATGCTTTCATCGGCGTTAGCTTGTTTGTTTGTCTGTTTGTTTTCAAAATAACTTGAAAAGTGGATTTCGCTCAAATTTTTACAGAAGGGGCTTATTATAACCATTGACAAATGGTTAAATTTTGTTAATGATGGGTCTGGTGTGAAGGTGGAGGTCACAAAATGTCAGGGGAATGAGCTGCTTGGTGCTATTATCGGTTGGTAATGATCAGTGTTTCAGATAAAGAGAGAAATCCTAAAATATGTTAATTTATGGAAATATAATAATATATGTAACGCAAACACAAAACAGCCTTTTTTTCCTTACAGAGATGATCCTCCAGTCCTCACAAGTAGCAAATGGGTCCTCACAACAAAATATATGTTGGGAAAATGCTCCTTAAATTGAAACAAATTTGATACCACACACACGCCTGCTGACAATCAATCACACCATGAGATTATTTTGTAGACTGCATTTGCACGAGCAGTACTTCATGTAAAAACTGCCTACAAGATTTTAATGTAAATATTTTTCCTTCATAGACTGTTCTATATTTTCTGCCAGTGTTTTAAATTGCTCTGCATAAGATGAGTTCCCTCTAAGCTGGGAATATCTCTAAAATGTTGCTATGTTTTTATAATGACAATAAAGATTCTTGATATAAATTTACACACGGGCTCGTATGAGCTGATGAGACACTGCACAGCCGCAAACAGGACCTGGCATCACAGGCACTCAGCGATGCCAACGGACATTATTTGGCAGCTGTCAGCTCTAATAGGAGAATAGCAGGGTGGGAGACAGTTTCAGGCCCTCCACCAAGTCTGCAGGGGGGGCACTATCTGGCAATGTTTGCAGTGGGTGTGACGTGAAAGCGCAATCAAGTTTCCGGGGACCATTCAGAGTAAGAGGGGCTGTGTTATCAGATCATTTGTATTATCACACCATCGATTAAGTGTTGTCTGCATCCTCTGCATGTTTGCAATGTGTTTATTATCAAATAGAAGATTTTATGCACTTATCGTTTGTATGACAGTCAATATTTTTTGTTTTTTAATGATAATTGTGAACTGTATTTTAAGGTGGTATGATTATACATAAAAAACTTAAATTGTTGTTATATAATACATTAATGCACATTTAATTTGTAAACCTGTTTGGAGACTTTGAGAGTGGACTTACACACTTCACAAAAGTGGAATTCTGGAAGAAGCAAGGGAGCACACAGACACACTCAAAAACATAGAAACATAGCTTACTGCCCCCCCCCCATTAGTTTCAAAGCCTTTTCATTTTGCATTAAAGTTTAAACTTCTAAGTGGCAGCAGCTTTGAAATAACAATGAACTCTAACTTAATTTACATAAGAAGCAGCTTTTGAAGAAAGAAAATTCAGCTCACAGCAGCCAACATGAATGCAGTCCTATAGACTATAATCATATTTCCCATGAAGCATTTTCCCCAAAAAAAAATAAGCATACATTATGCAAAATTCAATAGAGACGAGAAAAACATATTTTGATGTAAAAAATGCTTTTTCGTTTTTGCAGATATTTTTGGGGGGGATGGGTTCATAGTCTAAGTAAAAACAAACTAACAGAAACAGAG
This sequence comes from Jordanella pulchra, assembly GCA_034780135.1. Classification (NCBI taxonomy): domain Eukaryota; kingdom Metazoa; phylum Chordata; class Actinopteri; order Cyprinodontiformes; family Cyprinodontidae; genus Jordanella; species Jordanella pulchra. The sequence continues at coordinate 7,447 of JAUZNJ010028562.1, read as the reverse complement.
ACAGAAGGTATCTTTCTGCCAAATGGTCAAGAGGTTGTATTCACATTCCCACTTAGCTCGGTTCAGACTTCACTTCCCGAACCCTGCAGGGTTTTATTTGTAAAACCCCTGGGACCCACACACAAACACCTGCTATGTAATTCCCACCCCTGAGAATTAACGGGTGAGTCACCCCTTTGTGGCATCGCTTAAACTCCCTCCAGGCACAACAACAGATACGTGTTTATGGCTGTCTTTACATGCCTTAATGTTTTGTGGAGGCTGATTTGGTAAAAACAGCTGTAGGTGGCAAAACAGTGTTGGGATGCAATTATCCAGCATCAGTAGTTCAGACAGCAGGGTTTCATCTTCTTACAAGAGTTGTGGGTCCCTGGAATCATCCGCAGGGGGCCTTATAATGTAAACTAACCTGCTGTGACAGTGAAGAGTGATTCAGCTACAAACGGACCCGGGCAATTGGATCTGTCTGTGTGTTTGACTGGGTCTCTGTAGAACAATAGAGAAGATCTTGTTTTATAACTGTCTTTTTTTCTCGCTTTATTTTTAGCACCAAAAGCTTTCTGCCAAGTCAAAGCTATGGTACATTTTCAGTTATGCAACAAGGACTAAGGATCTGCAATTTGGACCTTGTTAGTAATAGTGTGGAGCCATTTCTTTGTCACGGAGGAGAATTTTTTTTTTTCTTTAGGCAACGATTGTCGGATCTAATCCAAACAGTAGTGCATACATTTGAGATGTCCAAGTTAACTGCAGATTCTCTCTTGGAGTCAAGATGAGAAGTAAGCAAGGAAATGGCTAATTTTTTTTATCAGTTCTTTTGAAGAGTCAGTCTTCTCCACACAAGATATCATTACCTTTATGTGTCCATTTAGTCTTAAAGGCATATTAAGTTTCTCTGCTTTGACCTTGAGGACAAATATGTGCTCTTATTCATAATTCCACTTAGATATATATTTTTCACTGAAGAAGGATTATGTGCTCTTTTAAGCCCAGTTTAAACCCCATTCACTGAACTGCATGTGAGATCAGTAACAAAAGAAAAAACCATAGGCATAGAAAGCTAAGAGAAGCTTAAATGTGGGTTACTGTATAAATAGAGATTGTATATATTAATTTCAGTCCGAAGTTTTACAGTTTACATCCTTTTCAAATAGATCATAAAATAGTTTCCTCCTCATGTTTTTATTCTTTGCAAGAAACAGAGTTAGGATGATAAGAGACGATGCCTTTGATAAAGAACACAGCTGTTTTTGGTATGTCGATCACTATCTTTGCACTGGTTATGTAGTGTGCTGCCTCCTGTAATTTCTACGTATCGTTTATGAGTATCCACACAAAGTATAAATGCCTGCAGCTCTTCTTCAGGCTCGCACGCCTCCCATGAAGACCATTGCAGCAACCCAGTGTGAAGTGTAACTTTAACATATCCTTTACAATGTCTACCAGGAAGAGGAAGAGGAAAACATAAAATAAAGGGTGATGTTTTTTATCACATATAATAATGTGCTTTTTGTTTCCTATTTATTTCTAACAAATGTAGAGTCATAAGCCATGCTATTGATTTTAGACATTGAGGATCATTGTCCAGGCTGGTTAACTTCGAACATTGATGCAGGAAGACGCAGTTTTGCTCTGATGTACTGTCCTCTCCAACTGCTGCCAACCCCCCCTCTCACAAGACCATCACAGAACATTCCCCCACCATGCTTAGGGACAAAGCAGCTGCTTTATGCTTGTCTCATTCTCTCTTCTGGCTGATCCGGAGTCATCCACATTGAAGAAGCCCGATGAATGGAATGCTATGCAAGCCATAGAAATCGGAACCTTCTGACTGCCAAGTTTAGTTGACCTGTTAATTATCTCAAAACCAGACTCTGCTAAACAGAATTTCTGCAATGTTTTTTCTGTGAGGTTTACAAAAATAACTTCGAGAATTAAGAGACAAGGCCCTTTCATCTGCAAGGAACGAACATTAGCTCCACTGCTCCAGGCACGACATGCTAAGCTTTCCTGACCCTCGGCGGTTCCCTTTTTGCTGGGGAGTGAAAATGCCATCATACACTTGCCTCAACAAATCTATTATCTTTTAGACAAGGCAGACAGCATTGTGAGGATCATGTTGTTTGATTTCTCCAGTGCAACTAACACAAGTCACCCTGACTTGCCTTGTCAGAAAATTCAGAACACTCAGATAAAGGCATCAACAATCAGCTGGATCAAATACTACCTAACAAACATTGTAAAACTGAAAAGTCAACTGTCTAATCAAGCAGTCAGCAGCACAGGAGCACCACAGGGGACAGTACTCTCGCCATTTCTTTTTGCTCTGTACATCTCTGACTTCCAGTATCAGACAGAGTCCTTTTATCTGCAGAAATACTCAAATGACTCTGTAGTCATTGTGTCCATCAAAAATGGACAAAAAGCTGAATACAAAGAGTTAGTAAACCAATTTGTGGCATGGTGTGGAAACAATCGTCTGATCTTGAATGTGAGGGAAAAATGTAAATCATTGTAGATTTCAAAAGAAATATGAACAAGTTGAATCCTATTAACATCATGGTAGAAGAAGTGGAGGTGGTGGAGGAGTATAAATCCCTTGACTTGAGACGCAACTTTGAAGCCGTCAACTAGAAAGGACAGAGCAGACTGTACTTCCTAAAGAAGCTTATGTCCTTCAGTGTTCACAGCAAGATGCTGCATAAGTCTGTTATGGAGAGTGTGATCTCTTCTGCCATCAACAGCTGGGATAACAGCATCCAAGCAAATTATTTAAAAAAGCACAGAAAGCTAATAAAGAAGGCCGACTCTGTTTTAGTAACTCCTCTAGAACCTCTAAAAATTATTTCACAAAGAAGAATTCTTTATAAAATAAAGACAAATACAGACAACAGTGATCATTCTCTTTAGAAGACTGTCAAACAACAGCAGAGTGTCTTCTCCAGATTCTTTGAAAGACAGAAAACTAAAGAAGATAATTTCTTCCTAAGGCTTTGATCTACAAATACTCGTTGAAAAGAAAAACATATGTTTCATCATTTAATTTTACTTTGGGATCAATAAGGTATTTTTGCAATGCAAACACTGAATAAAAGCATAAAGAGGGAATTTGCCTCCGTAAACAGAAGTCTAAAAAACTTTGTAAAGTAAACAATTATTGGAGAACTAAAGCTGCCAATAATTCAAATATCATTTTGCTGGCTAAGCTGTGCAGACTGATATAGCAGGCTCCAATTTTCTCATATTCCATGTTGTAACATCAAGACTGCAAATATCAAAAATTAAACTAGTGTATTTGACAGTGCCCTCAGTGAGGGCAAGATAAAAAGCTTTCTGTGGGGAAGAACAAAAAAATAGGCCAAAAGGTTTGAGTTTGATAGATGTAAAGGATACAACAATGAGATCCTTAGAAAAATGAATGGTTGTAAGGGAAGAAAAAAGACAAATATTAAGATTTACATTTTGTCATAAACTCTACATTTTTACCTGAAGTAACATGGGAAAATTAACATAAGATAGACTAACCAACACAGCAAGAGATAGAGGCTTTGTAATGATAAAATCATAACTGGAGGAGATAACAAAAGCGTTGCGATGAGTCAGACTCGCAAAACTGCTAAGATGAAAGTGATAAGAACCATAGAAGATAATGATTTTGAGGAGATAACGTGTAGAGAACAACATGTACAGCACTTTTAAACATGAAGGACAAAGACTAGAAAGTTAAAGTTGAAGTAACCTATTTACAGTATAGGTGGAATAAGAACAAGAGCTTCTGCATTTCCTGTACTACCAAACAGGGTTAAAACACAGGGAAGGAAGAAAATGGTTAAAGGAGCAAATTTAAATTGCATGTGCAGGGTGCCAGGTTGTTAGTGAATGGATACAGTATCTAGATGGGGACGGATTTGGTTTTACCAAAAGGTTTATAGTTTGTTCCATTGTTGCATTATTGAAGTTTCTTGTCCAGAATTTGCAGCTTTTCATTTCTTTCATCTAGAGAGAAAAATATTTCAAATGATTTTTAAGTTCAGTCTTATATTTTTCTGCATTGTACATGTATGTAGTATTTTTGTATATGTTATAGCTTACAAAATAATTAAAATGCGCTTTGTCTCCCCACTGGGTATGTGATTCCCAATAATTGTTTTCTCTGATGTTAATTCAACTGAGAGACATTTTGCTGAAATCCATATGCTCCATCAGTGCTCCTGTTTTATTTCCCAGTGAAAAAACAAGTGCTGATGGTCATTGTACAGCTAAGGGCTGCTTAATGGCTCTTTAACTGTGAGCTAAATATCATGTGGGTTGGAGATTCCTCCAAACCTGTTAGTTTTCAGGGTATAAAATTTTGATTTTAGTCAATGCTGGAAGGGGATACTTGGATAAACAATACCACAAGGAATTTTTAACCTGTCAAAATAGAACTTTTACATGTCTTTGTGTCTGACAATGTCCGTTAAAGTAGACTCCTGCTTGAATAAACTGCAAAATATTGTATAAAAAAAGGCAAAAGTTAAGATGAGCCAAATAATTAAACTGGTTCTGGAAATTCCTTTATATCTTAACTAAAGGTAACCTACATTCAAGTTCAACAGCAGCAAATATATCACAGGTGACAGGATATTCATTTTCAAGGAGAAAGAAAAATTCACCATGAGTCATTCGTTGGATTCAATCCCCTAATTTTCCAGTGTTTGTAGACCACAAAGCTTCTCAATAATCTCCAACAGATGAATCCTATTTTTTTTTCTTCTTAGTTTTCAGTTCGTATATGCAAAACGTTACCTGTTTACCTCTGCCCTGTTGGGAGGCTTTTGAATTCCCATTTTTATATTACCGTCAGTTCTGTTCTTTGTATAATCTTCATGTGATCTCATATTACCCTTGCAAAGATCTTCCTAATGTCTCCGCCAAACATACAGTAAGACCCAAATAAAGTGTTATCCAAAACCTAGATCAGTTCGCAGATTTCATTAGAGCATTTTTTTAATCTCATCATGTTTTTTGGGGGGGGTTTTGCATTACTGTAATCCATTTTAGGAGAATTTATTCCAGCCTTTAGCTCTGCACAGAAATGACTTCGACTGACGGCAGGAGGCTGCAGTGGTTCTGTTTTTTCTTTTTCTCAGGATGAAAAATGCCTGCAGAGTTGTAGAGAAACATAAAAAAAATAATAGTTGAACAACAACAGAGAAAGCTGGGAAGAAAGATAAATGATTTTTTTAAGATTTGATAGACTTCTATGAGTTTATTATGTTTTTATTGTAATAATAAAACTGTGTCTTTTTTAAATAGTGGAACGTATTAAAATCACCAATGTTTCAACAGAAGAAAACTCAAACATTGGAATTGTGAGCATGTAATTGAAATTTATTCCCATTTAAAACCGTTCCCTTCCTTATTCAAACATTGGGATTTAGACCACTGTTATGTAATGGGCTCTTCAAAACACTTCAACTTTGGTTTCTTCAATCCACTTCCTGGTAGTTTGTTTGCATCCTTGTTTATTTAGAAGGCCTAATTACACCAAAGCCTAAACTTTCTGGCTGATGTAATGAGATGTTGGATCAGCGTTTTATGATAATGTTCTTTAAAATGATGTGATTTAGTCTGTGAAGTACAACAGTTCCTACTGTGACAAAATCACACCACAGCATGAGACTGCCTCTGGTATACTTCAAAATTTCAGCCATATTTTTTTATCTGTTGTGCTACTTTACCAGAAGATTATGAATATATAAAATAACTAGAACTGGAACTTTTAGTTAACTAAAAGGTTTTTCAGAATCAAGGGTAAAATCAATAAATGATCAGTAGTTAAATGATTATAACTGGAACCTGCAGGGTTCGTAGCCTTTTACTCAAGGTTTGCTCCCGGACCGACTGGTAAAATCCACGTGCCTTTCACCAATTTATTAACTTAGACTATGGTTATTAGCAGAGTTATAGACCATCAACCAAGAAGATGTTGTGTCTGTGTTTATTCACCATCAACCCAAAAAGAATGATTCTGGCCTGAGTGATAAATCGTTCACTGCATAAAATAATCACAAACGACTATGGGTTAAAACAACGGTACATGTTTTGACTTACAATCACAAAAACTAATACACTACTGAAAATAAGGACAAGTAAAATAAAACACATAAAAAGGGAAAAGGAGTTTTAAGAGTCCGTTCAAGAGTCCATTGGGAAGGTTCAAGCTTCGTAGTTGAATGCATTCAAAGTATCCTTTAAAAACAGCAGATTAATGTGAAATAAACTTGGTGCAGTCAAATACAGTCAAAACAATAGGGTTTCATTCGGTTTTACAGTGGAGAATGAATAATGACTCAGAAATGCATTAACTGCAACGACGCTGAAAGATAATGGGTTAGCTTAGCTTGTCAGCTCCTGTTCTGTTGCTTCTGCTGAAACAAAAGGGGAAGTTAGCTCACCACGTGAGGTAGCTTGAAGCTAAAGATGCTAGTCAGTCCACTGTAGCATTCAGTTGGTCACTTTTGTTATGACACCATCCAAGTTGAAATCAGAAAGCTTATTTCTGGTAAAACACACACAAGCAAAAAAAAAAAAAAAACATCTATTCTACCTCAATTTTCCACCCAAGCAATGCAATTTGTTATCAAGCATCAGAGAGCGGAAGAATGAGTTTTACTGTTGGTCTCGTTGTGAGAAGGAAGGCCCCTTCGCTTCGGCTCAGAGGCTCGGAAACTCAGGCCGTTTCTCAATATGTGTACTTCTGCGTTCTCGTGTGCTTGTGAAACGTCATCAGCCTCGGCCCAAGTACTGTTCCAATTCACAAGAACACATGACCAAGAACTGAGGAAATCCCAGGATTCTCACTCCTCCGTTTACCAAGCATGCATCAGAGCACACTTGTTGCGTTGTAAGGCTGGCAGATTTCCTGGCGTGCACCACAGCAGCAGCTTCCATAGGAACGCTCACAGAGCTCAGACTATTTTAATACTAAAGTTTAATTTTTCCGTTGTCGTTCCACAAAAGTATGTTTTAAGATCATTTGAGGGAAGAATATTATACTTCTAAGCTTCACTATGTGGCCCATCTACTGATTTAATGCGTAATTTTAAAAAAAATTCAGATGTAGAGAGAACCGAGGCAACCAGTGGAGCTCTGAGCCACTATAACTATAAGCTTTATCAAAAAGGACAGTTTTAAGCCTAGCCTTAAAAGTAGATAGAGTGTCTGCCTCACGGACTAAAACTGGTAGTTGGTTCCACAGGAAAGGAGCCTGATAACTAAAAGATCTGTCTCCCATTCTACATTTAGAAACTCTAAGAACCACAAGCGAACCTGCAGATTGTGAGCGAAGTGCTTTATTAGGAACATATGGAACAATCAGATCTCCTATATAAGACGGAGCTTGGTTATTTAGGGCTTTATAAGTGAGAAGGAGGATTTTAAATTCTATTCTAGATTTAACAGG
>JAUZNJ010028561.1:0-16003 GCA_034780135.1 Jordanella pulchra | reverse complement strand
AAGGGAAAAAATGGACTGTTTTAAAATGGCCAGCAATGAGTCCAGATCTCAATCCAATTGAGAATCTTTGGAGGGTGCAGAAATCTGCCTTTGGAGAAAGGAACCCTGCAAATGTACAAGAGCTTGAGCATATTGCAAAAGAAGTGCTAGAAGGTTATAGATGAATATAAGAAACATTTGGAGGGGTGTCAATATAAGTGCACATGCTGGTTTTCTGTTTTGTCCTTTGCAATTAAAGTATTTAATTGAAATTGTAATTGTTTTTGTTAAATTAATTTGGACCTCAAATTGAAAGATACTGCTGATTTAAGTTTTGAACATTTCTATTTATTTTTGAAGATATTCACTCAGCTATGCAAAACATGAAGGGGTGCCAATAATGGTGAGCAGGACTGTACATTTACATGCCTACAGTAACATATGGCAGGTATGATGCAGTTCCTCAATGGTTTCATAATGTTGATAAGTTCAAACAGATGATAATGTTTAAACAGTTTTACATCAGTTATTTACATATTTCCGATTTGAAGTGATTCAACTAACGTCATTGTTTAAATGCCTCAATTACAAACCTAATTTGTGATCTGTTCGCAGATAATTGAAGGTTAATAAAAAAAAAAACAAAGAGAACAATAAATAAGATGTGAATTCTGGCATTTTTATCTTAAAACCCCCAGATTCACCCTTGGTCAGATGTCTGCTGCTGTTTTTCATCCTGGATCTTCATTCATGGATGCATGTTCCTCTGATCTTACACTCGGTGACCTTGCTTGTGAACGTGACACAGAGACTTTCTCAGGTGATCCCACACCCCCCTCCACCCCACTTACACACTCACTCACAGAGGAGCAGGACTCCAAACAAAAAGTCCCTTGGGTCAGTCAGTTCTGTTCCTTAGGCAGCCGATGGGGGCTGGTCTGTAAATGTTGACAAACCGGATTCTGACCGCGCCGCCCGCCCCTTTCACTCCACACACACTCCTACTCAGAGTGCTGGGGTCAGAGGTGCATTCTTAATGTTGAACATAGTCCGTTTGGGATGTAGAGTTCGTTTCTGCGACAGGTGAAAAGCCCGGGGGCAAGCGAACTCCATCACCTAACAGACCGCCTGAACAATGTGTCCACAGACATCTGCAAAAAACAGGCAGAGGTTTTCTTTATTGTGTTTCATTTTTCATAACTGAAGCTAAGTTTTCAATAGTGACTTTAAATCATTTTAGTTTTTCTGTAAGAGCCCAGATGAATGTTTTTTATTCCAAACCAACCACTTTGATATTAACTTTCTTGGGATTTAAGACGTATATTAGATCAGGAATTATGGGAATTGATGCAGAAGAAATATCCCCAAAACAACAAACTAGGGTTTGAAGTTGTTTTTCTTATTCCTTCATCTAGTGCAGGGTTCTGCAACCTGCAGGTCCAGGGCCGCAAGTGGCTCTTTGCAGCCTCCACAATGGCTCTTAATAGGGGCCGAAAATAATATAAAGAAGTAACTAATGTAGTAAAATAACAAATACCACTTTTTGGTGTTTTTTCATTTGCTTTAAACTTTGCAAAAAGTAAAATAAAAAAGAATCATGAATCTATTTTTATAATTACTTTTATGGACATTAGATTGGAAATAATATGATATTTTTTCTATTACATTACATAATATCCTATTGAAGAAAATCAATGCTTCATCGTTATGAAACATTTTATGTCTTTCCTAATTTTAAAAGTTAAAAATGCACATAAACTGTTTGGCTATTTGAAATTACAACAGGTATCTTATAAAAGAAGTTTAACAACAGAAAAAATGTTTATTAAGACTTAATTAAAATATTTGTGGCTTTTAGTCAGACAGACTCAAGGCAAAATGGCTCTTTGGATTTTAAAGGTTGCAGACCCCTGACCTGTTGCGGTCTATTTAGTAATAAAAATCTGTCAGGTTCTCGGTAGGTCAACCTCCCAAATGTTACAAAATCAGGGAGTTTTGTATGCCAACCAAAAATGTGTATTTTATACTAGATTCACTATTGGAAGAGCGCAGTCGGATCTTGCTTTGCTGTCACTCTGCATCTTCCCATGTGGGTTCTGCCCATTACATGACGTCAACTTGAGCCAATCCTGGTGACTTGGCTCTACGAGCTAAAAAAGATCATTTGCTGACGCACTGCAGATCAGGTGCAGTAACTTTGAAATGATCGCACACTGCTTCACCGTTCTTAGAAAGTGGAACTGTTGATTACTGTGCAGGTGAGGTGTGGTTAAAGTAGGTGCTTCCTGGAGGAAGCAGGTAATCACTGCTCTATGTAGACCTGTCATGGCGACAGGACAGGGAGGAAATGACTGACATGCATGAATTAAGCAACATACCACTGTGGGCGTGTTTCTGAATATAGGAATAGCTTTTTATTACAGTTTAAAGCTCGGAAAAGTTGGTTTTGCTTGATATAGGCCCTTCAAAACACCGAAGATCAGAGTTCCTGTAGCCCCAAATTTAAATATTGCACTTTACTACTCAGTCAATACAAAATAGTTCAAAATAATGAAGGGAAAAAAAGGATTAATCTGGTTTCAGTGTCGTTTCATAGATGTGAGAAGTGTGGAGTGCTTTTGAAGTCAGTATATGAAGTTTTGTACCATGAATTGCAGTTTTCCAAACATAGAGACAGAGATTTCTCCTGGTTCTTTTTTTCAAAATCGCACAAAATCAATCAGATTGTATAGAGGTCAAGAAAAGATTTCTCAGTAAGAGTAGAGTCTGGTTGTCAAAGGTTTTCTTCCAGGATTAAGATTAATATGACAACAATAAGCAATTATTACTCGTTGGGTAAAATTAGTTCTTTCATCAATGTGTCAATATTTCCCTCTTTCCTTTTTGTGTGTAATAATTGAAATGTTGTAACATCTGCTGGCAGTGCTATGTTGGCCCCCAAAGGACTTCATGAAAAGCACTATTTGGCTATAAAACATTTCCTCTTTCATGAGAATTTTCTGTAAACACAGAGCTCTACGGGAAAATCATATAAATATACAGAAAAAGTAAAGCAGTGTAAAAGATTACTACGGTTCCTTTATTTACTGGTGACCATCGTATTTTGAAAAAGCAGCTTTCTTCTAAACATAACAGCAAATCAGATAGAAAGCTTGTTATTGATGATGGTATCTTTTTGTGAGGTAAATTATAAAACAAATGTTTATCTCCTATAAGAGACCTTTTTTGTGTAAGTTAATTTAAATCAGGTATTGCTCCCCAGGTGATATAAGAGTTTAACTTGGTGCCCAATTCAGGCCCAATTCTTTTAATCTTTTCCCGTTAAAAATAAAGATAAGATATGTATTAAATACCAATACACACACACACACACACACACACACACACACACACACATATATATATATATATATATATATATATATGTATTGTTATTTAAAAAAAATAAAACTGTGTTTAAAAAATAAAGTCCCTGTAAAATGTAATTATTGGTTTCAGGTTCAACAATCTGGTTCTAATTTATATATAAATGACATATTGACTATTGCTTCAATGGTCTTTAGAGGTCTATTTGTTTTATTTCTATTGGGCTCCAACATCACAGCTTAATTTCAGAATTTTCCTACTGAATATTCGTAATACTCTCTATTTCTTTTGATCATGCTTTTGATAAGCATTTGGAACAGGAAACTTTGAGGAATATGATCTGATGTTATGTAATGCCATTAATGTACTGTAGAACAATCAGTAAAAGTTAAATGATATTTTAAATCAGATTTCCAAAGCAGTAGTTAAATTAAATAAAGGGGAGGATTTTTATCCATTGTTGAAACTAGCAGCATTTTTTCAAATGTTTTTCATTTTTACTGTTTTGCCTCATTGCCATGATATGTTATATGTATACTGTAAAGTTTAAAGGAAAGATTTCAGTATAGAGTATATATAGAAAACAGACTTTACAAATAAAATTAGATTCACTTTTAGACAAAGCAGGAAAATGGTTAATTTTGTTTCTATTAGACAGTAAACATAAAACATACAAGACAAAATTATGGTGATACACTGCAGAAGAGGAAACTAATTCAACCAGATCAAGAGAGATTAAACATTATGAATAGGTGGTTTGCTTTGAAGAATCTGCAAGTGTTCGTAATGCTGGATGTTTCTTGTCTGCAGAGTGGACTGCAGTGTTACTGAGTAATAATCAGGTTTCCATCGTCTGATTGTTCAGCCTGCTGTGATGTGTGTGAGTGATACAGCAGAAAACGGGTCGGGACAAACTGGACAAAGCTGCTAACCAGCAGGGTGGGTGAGCGGGGTCCGGTTGATGGGGCCCGCTGGTGCCGAGGTCGTGGGATCAGAGGAGGTCACGGCGGTGTGGGAGTGTCTGCTGGGCCCTCTGACCTTTGTGACTGAGGCTGCCTATAATCCTGTCCTCAAAGAGTGAACGGACATAATAGGGAGCAGATGAATGGAGTTAAACGGTGACCATTAGGGGGATCTGTGTCGCTATTCTTCTTGTTTGTTTAGTTCAGGTCAGTCTCATGACTTTGGTGCAATCAGGCATATGATGGAGGAGTCTGCTCGAGACGCTTGGGAAGGACATCAGTTTACACTGGAAATGGCTGTCCACCCTACCTTAAAGAGGGATTAATGATACGATGGTCATCGGTGGTTCTGGAAAAAAATGACACCCCAGGCGAGACCTTCCTTTTGCTGTCCACACACCCACTTCCCCTGCAAACCCATTCTGCAAAACAATAATAATATAACTTACTGTTAACAATAGACTATAAATTCCTATCATATAATTTTTTTTTGGATAGAGCAATTTAACTCTCAATCCAATTTGTAAAATGACAAGAACACATTTGAAATTGCTCTATTGTGTGGGTAAAAAAATTTGACTTAAGTATTATAAATTTCAAACTAGGATTTGAAAAATCTTTGTTCCTTAAAGAATAATCAAGTTAAATCCACTCTGATAAATCACACTGCCTAGTAATTGGTAACGTACTGCATTCCCAGAACTACAAAAACTGAGAGACCCTTTTTAGTTTGTGTGAGTGAGAAAAGTTAAAACGTTTTAACTGCTGCATTTAAGTTATGATACCTACTAAGCTACTGGAAGGGCATGACTGGTCGATGGGGATAGTTTATTAAACATTTACTCTGATCAATTTTACAGATCAGTCTCCAAAGAGGAATCTGACCTCAAGATCCAAAATGGCTACCTTGGATAAAAGTGATAGTGATGTACTTTTGTTTTTCTAGAGCTGCCAAAAGCTGCCTGGTCATTTTACAAATTCCACAGTTTTCTCCTACGCGTAACTAGAACACCTTCAGTTGGCTTTGATTTCATCGTGAGAAATCTGTTTCAACCTTAGACATAAAGATAGCACTATACGGGTAGGTAGCAGAAAGTTCCTCCTCAGCATTTCTCTTAGCAGCGGTGTCCAATGAGGCAAAGAATCAGATTCAGAATTAGGAATGGTTTATTGCCATGTAGTGGTTTTAAACAAACAAGGAAGCTTAACAGAATTCAGCTGCTTATCGTGCCTGATTCTGGTTCCTTTATGCTCTATATCAACTTTAATTCCTTCAGGTTTACCTTTTAAGCAACTAATAACAAACATTTCTCCTGGGTACCAGTAGAGTTGGACCAAAAACCACCTTGTAGCACATTTTTAAACCATTATTAAACCATATTTTTATTGGTTATACTCGGTGATAAGGTTGATGACAGTGCCCTCTGAATTTTTTATATATTTAATTTGAGGAAGTGTTCTGTTTTATAACCAGTTTCATTTTCCTTGGCTTCCAAAGAGAAAGATTTTTTTAAATAACTTTCAAAGTGAAGTTCCTCCTGATTCCCCAAAGTCTCACGAAATTTAGCTTTGAGTCTTTCTTTGGTCAATGGATCGTTTAGAATGAGTCCCTGGATCAACCCAAAGACCTACTTCAAAAACTTCTGTTCATGATCCATCCAATCTGCTCATTTGACAGCATTGTTTGAAGCGTAGGAGCAGTTTGAATGTATGTATTTGACAGTGAATTTATCTGTATGACTTGACTGAATTAATTTTGTTATGAATGGAAGGTTTATGGACGAACTGGATTAAATTGCATAAACAACAATTTAACAATCAATCTGTTCTAAATGTGTTTCTTTTATCACATTAGCCTGTTAAAAAGAGAACATACTTATTTTGTGAACAGCAGAAATTTTGCGTGGAAGACTGGGCAGGACAGATCTCTACAGAGCGATCGGTCATCTCTCAACTTGGATTGTCTCCAATTTTGATCTCGGTGCAAACAGAGAATTTGGTGTCATGATCAGATACAAAAAAGAAAATGAAATAAAAAAGGCAGCTAAAATAGAAAAAAGAAATGACACTTTCAAGAAGGGACTATAACTGATATTAAAAAATAGCAATAAATAATTAATGTTAAAATACAAATTATCTAAGCATACAAAAAGGTATTTATATTGTTACTGCAGCTACTTATATTTAATTATAGCTCCATTAAAAGATCTCCTTAACTTAGATGATAGAGATTACAGAAAAATGTCAGAGCTTAGTGAGGTAAAAGATTAAGACAAGAGTAAAGAAGTTTTTGGTCATTCACAACTATAATAATTAGCAACATTAAAATTCCATGTTTTTATATATGTACTCATTCTATTAAAACAACAACTTTTACAAGAAAACATTTATATTCCAACTAAGGTAAACTCTTGATTATAAGTAGTCAGTGAGTAGCATGTTGACAACTGTGCTTCTAAAAACAGGTGGTTCATGTTTATGGTTTAATATTTTAGATTATATTTATTTTATATTAGTTTGAAGCCTTTTTTCCATAGAAGTAGTAGAAGTACTGTCCACATACAGTTCTTTACAGTAGCTCGAACATGTGACCATTAGCTGCCTTTATCCCGCCACATGGTGCAGTTCTGTGGGTGGACTATACTGCCCCCTAGTGCTTATTTTAAAGAACTGGCAGACCGATCAGCTTTTGAAATGGTGTAATCTACCCATAAATGCAGACGAACTGGATTATTTTTGTTTATCTAGTTTCCTTTTGACAAAAAATGAATACAAATAAAAACAAAAAAACCCTAAAATTTTTAGGGATTAGTTTGATGTTGTTCAAAGTTAATAACTGAGTAAAAACATTTGGCATCTTCAGTGATGCTCTGTGACCTTCCAGACCACTTGATCTTTGGTAATCACCTACTTCTGCAGTAAATCACATTACTTTCCTACCTTTTTGTCCTTTTTGTATTTCTACGACTTCTTTTTATCAGTAGGGCAGCACGGGGGGGTGTCTGGAAACAATGCAAGAATGACACTTAAACGGGACGAAAGGCTTTCTATTTAAACTTTCCTTAGCATTGTGGCCGTCGGTTTGAAGCCAAATACTGCGCTATGTACATCATAATATATGTATTTAAAAAAATATCTTTTTAATTATCTTGACAATGTAAACAATATCTCCAAAACCAGTATTAATAGGAAAGCAGGTGATACATTTTTCTAATGTTACTTTAACCTGTGATGGGAGCGCAAGATTTTGACCCCTTGATTCTTTTGGTTTGCCATACAATCTACAAATAATTGGCAGCTACAGACTATTCCAGCCATTTAAATGATAAAACAGAAGTTGATTCAAACTCTGCTTGCAACAGGTGATAAAAAAAACCCATAAAAAACAACAAAGTATAAAATAATAAACTGAAAAACTCACTTTTTTCAATCCCAACATTGAACATGCCTCTTCAAAAAAATCACAGATTGTAGTTAATTAACTGAGAAAATACATTCTAAATAAGTTTATAGGTTATGCTTACGAGTTTTGATAAAAAATAAAAAGAGAGATCTTATTTCTTCTGTCTTAACTTCCGTTCCCTGAATTTTTGTTATATCTAGAATAGAATTTTAAATTCTCCTTCTCGCATCTAAAGCTGAAATCCCCAAGCTTCGTCTTATATCAGAGAACTGATCACGGCTCATGTTCCTAACAGAGTACTTCGCTCTCATAATACAGGATAAACTAGTTTTTAAGAGGGTGGCAGATCTTTAAGTTATCAGGCTCCTCTCCCGTGGAACCTACTACTAGCTTTAGTTCATGAGGCAGACACCATATCTACTTTTAAGACTAGTCTTAAAACTCCTTCTTGCTAAAGGTCATAGTTAACATGGCTAGGATTATCCTGTACTATCTTTCTATAGTAATAATACTATAGACTTATGCTGCTGGAAAACTCTTTTCATTATTCTCTGCATTCTATTTCTGTTCTCCAATTCTGCAGTATTTGTTAGTTATCAGCTGGGCTGTTGCCATCAACACCTTCAATTATAGATCATAGATTTAGGGCTGTCTTTCAGTGCTTAATCCTGTTTCTCTCCTAGACATAGCTAGGGTTTTAGATTTTACTGTGACTAACTATAGCCTCTGTCTCACTGAAATTAACGGGTTAACCCAGGTTTTTCAAACACATATCAACCCGTTAACAATCGGCATTTGGATCCCTTCCCACTGAGAAAAAAAAAGAGGCTAAGACTGACCTCAAGCTTGCAAGCTGCGTAGCCTCTGTGACCCCGCCGCTACGTGTCTGATAACATCATCACGCTGGGTTAGCATTGATGGTGTCACCAGTTGGATGGAAATCTGTAAAGTAAACAATGGAGAGCAACATGTAAGGAAGCCAGGAATTAAGTGTGTTTTATTGTTTTTCTCTTTTATCTGCCCAAATATCCCTGACCACTGCTGCACCATGTTTATCAAATGTAAAGAGTTGTTTCGTCTTGTTAGATCAGACACGGCAACATTATTGTTGAAATAAAACTATAATAATGTAAAAAAATATATTTCATATCACATCCTCAGTATAGGGGCCATAAAGGAGGCCAGGAATGGCTCTACAGGGGCCCTGGCCCTCGCTGGCCCCGGCCTGGAACCGCCCATGATAATGAGGTGTGAATGAGGTGATCATTCTTTTATGAATCCCTCTAGTTGAGCCACTGTCTTCTTCGAGCCCGAAATGGACCTGGGAGATTTGCTCATGTGTCTGGTAAAACATTTAGGTTTTTATCTTCATCGTGCTGTTAGAACTGATAAGGATCCATTTTTAGCTTTGTTCCATTTGTTCCATTAAGGTTCCATTTTCAACTTTGTGTTAGAGTCCATCAGCTTTGTATTCAAAATGTCGTGCCCTTTAACAAGATCCATATGGTCTTTGGACTTTGCACCATCTTAATACTTAACAGTAGGCATTATGTTTTTTTTTCTACTTACCAAAATAATACACACAGTGTTTGTTGCTGATAATCCCAAGTATCACTGGACCCGAAAACAGAGTTGCAGTTAAAGTTTAACCGCCTCTCAGGTTTTTATTCGGGCAATCAATAAAGCATTCATTCCTAAACAAACATTCAACACATGGTTAGAGTCTAATTCTTTGTATGAAGACCTGATGAAAATAATATCTGATTTTTTTTTTTTACTTTTTTATTTTTGGCTGCCATATCTTGGATGATTTTCAGTGTGGATCTAAACTTCTCATCTCTCTTCCAGGGTCCTCTGCTGTTTTTTCAAATACTTATCTGTAAGGTTCAATAAATCTTGGAAAGTTTTGCTGTAGGTGTAATGGGGGCAGTAAAATGGCTATAGTTATGAGCCTTTGGTCTTTTCCAACCAACAGAAAAGCAGAAGTCCCCCTGTGATCTCAACAAAACTTGCAGTTAAACGTTACGTTCTGTTCTGTGTAGTCTATTTCTGTCCTTCTTTCTTTCTTTGCTTTCTGTGCTTCTTCTTTTATTTGAGTTGTTGCAGCTGCTCCACTTTCAACAGCTGGAACTACCAATATCCATCTTTGTTTCCTGTTTTTCAAAACATCTGGAAGTGGATTATCTTGTACCTGGAAATGATGATTCACAGAAACAAGAAGAAAGTGAGTAGAGGGAGAAGGTGAAAACAGGAAGTCCAGGGGGGGGAGTACTGTTCTTACACTCCTGTTCCTGTCCATTCAGGTAAGACTGGTGCTGATGGATGATAAATTAGTAACATCAAAGTCTTTATTGGCACAGTGTTATTACTTTGTCCCTGGGGCTCTGCATTCCTTGCCCGCCTGGACCGAGCCAAAGAGGCGCTCCTTGGATCCTCCTTTTCTGTTGGATACGGTGGGTGTGTGCTTCTATTTAAACCCCAGCTGCTCTCATTTTGTATCTTTCACAGTTGTGTGTTAACTGCAGATAATATGGCTTCGGAAAATCTGGCCGTTCTGGGCTCCATTGATAATCCGGTGAAGTTTCTAAACCAGGATTTCGACGTTCTGCTGGAGCAGAGTCTGAAAAGTGGGGAGCTGTTTTCAGATCCCACCTTCCCTGCTGAGCAGAAGTCCATTGGGATGCCTGCAATCCCAAATACAGGAAAGGAAATCAAATGGATGAGACCCAAGGTTTGACAGCAATAGATAAACTTATTGTTCTAAGATCTGACAACATTTGGTGATATATTTCAATATTTTGCTTTAATTCTTTTCAATTTCAAGATGCCCATATTTGTCATTTAAGGTTTCCAGAATTTGCAATTTCTAGTATTTTCTAGAAACAGACTATTTTGTTTTTGCAGTTTCAAAGTAGCTGTTTTCTCTTTTCTCAAGGAAATCAGTGCCGATGCTGTGTTTGTGGAGGGCACCACTGGGACAACTGACATCTGTCAGGGGCAACTGGGTGAGTGAATTAAATAGAAAATGGTGGTAATGTATTTCTTTGGTTAAAGTTTCTGTTCAAACTATGGATAAAACAAACGATTATTTTTCAAATTGATTAATCTGTCTATTGTTTTTTGGATAATTGAATAATAGTCACTGAGCAAAACATGCCTCAAAGAGGGTTTTATACATTGAAACCAGGTAAAGATAAAACATTGCCATTTGAAAGGTTCTGGATAGAACTTGTTCAAGAACAAAAAAAAAAATTTTTCTCTAAATGCCAAATATTTATATGTTTTTTTTTTTTTTACAACTTTACTGTAATTACTATATAATTATTGCTCTAAGTGGTTTGCTCTTCCAGCTAATCGCATATTATAGAGTCTCTATACTACAGTTAACACTTATTCAATTACTAAATTAGTTGACGATTATTTCAATAATTGATTAATCACATTTAATGCAATCAATTGTTTCATTTCTAGTTCAAACAGTTTTTATAAGCTAGCATTCTAAAATGCCATGGAGAATTTAAATGCACAACTTTTATTTTCACACAGGCCAACATCTCGGGAACATGCAGAGTGTCTCTAATTGGGTCTCAGCTCCTGCTGGCACAGCAGGAGAGAAAGTTCGTTTTTTTGGACTGTACCAGTCCATTGTAACCCGCTGTTTTATTACCCCTATTTTTTGCAGACTGTTTTTTATTAACAATTAAGTAAAAAAAATCTGCACACCAACACATTATCTCGCTGTCATTGGGCTTCTAGATTGAAGGATTTTTGTCTCTAGTCATACATAAATATTTCAGAGCTCCCAGATAAGTTAACACTCTTTTTTTAACCATGTGGTTTTCTTTAAAACTTGCAAAACCAGGATATGTTTTCCAAGATTTGTGCTGATGTCGACATTTACAGCAACATCCTTGGAGACAGAACACAGAACAGATGTTTACTGTTAAGGAGAAATGTGGCATTCTCTTGTGTGGTGTGAGTTATGATTACAAAACAAGGTTCAAAGACTAAAAAAAAGAAAAAAGCCTGAGGTCACAGTAACTCTTCATTATTACCTTGTACTGAATGTTGTGCTTGTCTTGTTCACCAGGTAACTGCTGGCTGCTGGCAGCCCTCTCCTCACTTACTGTCCATCCCAATCTCTTTGTGAAGGTGGTGCCCCCCAAACAAAGCCTGGCTGATTCATATGCAGGGATCTTTCATTTCAGGGTAAATATAAACATATACTTAGCAACTATTCTAGTACAATAACATACATTTTACAAAATATGTTCAATATTTATTTCAAATTATATCACAACTAAAGCAAGTTATTGTGATTTAAAAAATATGAGAAGGAAGAGGAAGAAGACAATAATAAAAAGAGATGATTAGCAGTAATTTTTTTAGACAGTTAGACAGGGGTTGAACAAAAGAGCAAAACACCCAAACCAGTAAACAAATTTAAAGATTTGAAGTACGCTTGATTAACAAATACAGAGACTATAGCAACAATCTGATTGAAGAGCATGAGAAATGCGCTGACAACATAATAAATATTAATGGAGCCAGAGCTTGCAACATCATTGCCACAATTGTTAAGCAATGATTATCAAATTGTTTTACTTTAATTAAAGATTGCCTGGTAACAATAAACCAAAATGCTGATGACACTCTGTTATTATCTTGGATTAGCGTTAAGAAGATAAATGAAACAAAATCAAGAAATAATTGCAAATATCTCCAGATGCCTGTTACTGTCAGATTGTTCTGTTGAAACTAATGGATTTCTAGCTGTCATGAGGGAACTGGATTTAATTAAGGTCACAGTTTGCAGGATTAGTACAGCTGCAAATAGTAAAAAACAACTAGGACAAATTCCAATAAATAAAAAAAGTTTTTAAGGTGACAATAAAAATATCCACTATACCTACTGTACCTTCATTCATACAAATAGCTTTCTTCACAATGTTTAGCAATAAAAAATGTATAAGTCTTAAATTGTATGGCTTGTTAAAGTCATATCATTTGTGCCTCTATGTCTCTGTGGTTTAAAATGCAAATAATTTGAATTTGAAAATCAATAGATGGTTTATTGTTCGATGTAAAGAAAATAATTTATTTTTCATGGCTACAGGTGTAGAAAAATCAGCACCAAGGCATGCCCAGCTTTAATTTATCACACAGGGGTTTAGTGAATGATACCATGACAGCAAGCTCAGTAACAACAAGCCCTGTTGTGAAATTTCTGCACCAATAAATATTCTACAGTCAACTATTAGTGTTTATTATCTAAGAGAAGCCGTCCAGGGACAACATCAGCAACAGGTGGAGATACACACAGTTCACCAACTTTCTACAGAAAAATACCTGCAAAACTCAAAACATAATATGGTCTTTACATTAGTTAAAAGATATGAATAGACATCTTTGCATAAAGTTTTCCATGGCCAGCCAACTCCAGCCAAGGTTTACATCACCAATAGCAATGTAAAGTACCAGATGCAGGGCTGTATTGCATTTAATCATTTGACTATAGAGCAGATGTGATCTGAATGGTGATCTAATGAAAGTCTGAGTAAAGCAGTGACTTGAAAATGCCATCTGCCTTAGTGTTGTTTGTCAATTGAAAGTTTGGTGCAAGGAGATTTGCGGTTTGAAGCTGGAACTAGGAAACCAAGCCTGATAGACAATGAATACTTTAGTGCACCAACACATTTCCGACAAGGTCATACTCCTAGTGTTTATATTCTGCAATGGTTCCTTGTTTTTCCAACAAAACTGTTTTTTATGTAATAACCACTACTTTCAGTGGCCAGTGGCAAATGTGTAATTTAATGAAATCACTTTTGGACTGCGATATGGTGTTCTGTGGACATATGTCCAACTGACTGCGTGTTAAGCCAACAAATGAAAGTGTGATTTGAGCGTCTAATAGTTAACTCTGCACCTATATGGAATAAATATTCAACAGACTTCCATTCAAAATATTAGAAATAAATAAGAAAGATAGTTCAGTTGCAGTGTAAACATATATTAGTCAAAAACTCTTGACTAAATGAGTAAAACTGAACTAAGCTAAGCTACTATGTACACAAAGAAGAAGACATTGAAACGATTGAAAACCATAATCAATAAAATGAAGGAATCATATCACATGCACTTTTTGTCTTGTTTATCTTGAAGAGTTTGGAATGAAGTCAAATTAGCTTTAAACTAATTTAGAGAAATTGTAATGTGGTAAAACTAATTCACAATGAAAATCCAAGGAGGTAGATGAAACTTTATTTGGTAAAATAATATTCCATTAAATGATTTGCCCAAAAAGACCACCTAGCTTCTTTCTTTAGATCTGGAGAAACGATGTAGCTAATAGCTAGCCGACACAAGGGGACTCTGTTTAAAAGGAGTCTTTGTTCATAGTTTTGCTATCAAATATGATGAGCATATAAAAACACATAGCTAAATGTTAGCATTATATTAGTGTTTAAACCACTACTGAAATAAAATTTGTTTTAGTTTTATAAGCAAGAGTTCAAGACATGTCAACACTGGGTATCATGCGGTTGCTATTAGCTTCTTGTTAGCAAACTTCACACAAGAGTAAACATATCAAATAATCAAAACTCATCAAAAACCCAAATTGGTTCAGCTGGAAGCTCTTTCACAAACGTTGCTAGACCTGTAACCTCTGTTAATCTCAACTTTGGAAAGCTAAGGTCCAAAGTTTAACATGTTTAAAAACCTTTATTAAAATCAAGCTAAACAAAAACTGAGACACAATTCTAACCAGGATATGCAGTGTTGAAAACTGTCTCTGAACCTAACGTAACATTTAAGAGTGTATGAATATTACATCAACTTCCTAAAGTCTGCATGAAGTGGGTAAACCTTCTTTATTAAAAATAAGATAGAAAAAGCAGCAAAAACCCAAGTAACAAAGTTAAAAGACCTTTAGAACTGTTGCCTCTTATTTTTATTGATTTTGGGAAAGTTTAGCTCCATGGAAACATAAAATCACACACATAGTACCACACATAAAGCAGCAAACTGTTTGACTCTAAACAGCGATATTTCATTGATGAACGTTTTTACTTGTGTGCTTCAGGTAACAGCAGGCTTTTAATTTATTAAGATCTTATCAAATTTGGCTCCATATTTTCAGACACAACACAACTCAAGGTCTGTTCATTTAGCTGCCGTGCCTCATCTATGACACTTCGAACAAAACAGCAGCTTTGAACAGTATTAAATCATCTGGTATCACAGATCAGAGGGAAAAAGCATAAAGCAATATCTTCATCAGTTTATTAGATATTCTGATTGAAATCTGCATTCTCTGGCTCTGACCTACTCAGATCAATACAATTAATCTAAGGAGGCATCTCAAGTTAAAAAAAACAAACAGATGATTTGGTGATTATCTTACCCCGGAGCTTTGGACCTCCAGAGACTGTTGAGGAGAATGTGGCGTGACTGAACAGGCAGAACAGAGGATTGTTTTACCCCCACAGAGCAGTCCGGACATGCAGTGTGTGGCTCCTCCTCGGACAAACTTGCACATACACTTGTTCAAGTGTATATTCCTTTCTTCAGATAAATTACATTTATTTTCTTAATATGTCTCTCCATTGTGGATTTTACTACTACTAGTTGTATGCGGGTTATGATTTACATACACTGATCACATTCTTTGTCAAAAGGCAGAAGATTTAATCCTGAAAAGTTAACTGTTTAAACAGTAATACCAGGGTTAAACAGAACAGTTGTTGGAGACCAGTACAGGCCTGCATCGGATATGCAGCCTGCACCCAGTTAGCAGCATGACACACAACTGTCCCAAATTACAAAATACAGCAATGATGAGAAAGGGAACTAAAAACAGTGAGATAGGCACACAATTATTTTGTTTTGTGTGGGTATGTAACTGAGGGCCTTTAGCACAAGAGCGTATTTGTTACTACTTATAATAAACACTGGTGTGAGTAGATGATAAAAAAAAAAACACAAAATAAAGGTAAAATGCTTTGAGTGACTGGATCTGGGGCGAGAACAATATCATTGTGGACAATTTTACCAAAACACAGTCTACTCAGTATGAGAAAAGCACCTTGGAGAAAAGTGCTTTTCAGACACTGAACAACCCACTGGTGTGAACAGAAAACCTAAACTGTCATGGCTGACTGTAGATTAAGACATAGAAAATATTGGTGTATAGCTCTGCTCTAAAGAAGTAGTGATGGATGGATGGATGGATGGATGGATGGATGGATGGATGGATGGATGGATGGATGGATGGATGGATGGGTGGATG
>JAUZNJ010028560.1:0-41473 GCA_034780135.1 Jordanella pulchra | reverse complement strand
GTCTGGTGTGCTGCTGTTTGGGTGGAGATAAAACCAGCATCCACACGGCCCTTTCTGGAACCACTTTGACACCCCTGACTTAGAACCTTCTTAAGACTCAATGAAGCAAAATGCTAATTCTTGCAATTTTTGGACTGGTCTTAAGATTTTGATCAGGAGTGTATGTACACAATTTTTTATATTTCTTATTTTCTTTACAGTCTTGATCAAAAGTTTGCTTTCTCAAGGTCTTTTAGATGGCTTTGTAGGACTTTGGCTGCATTTTTGTGCATTTTAATTTCAGCTTCGTTTTAATAAAAGATATTTTACTATAATTTAGTTATGTGTTTAAAAATGTATTTGTTTAGGAATCTTAAGGTATTACATATTTCACTCATATTAGAGCTTGCATCTTTGACAGTTTAAAACAACAACAACAAAAAAATTGTGAAAACTATTCAGTCAATTGCTCAAATCAAAAAACTTGTGCATTACAAGCACTGCCATGGCCACAATTGTAGGACATGAAGGGTGCTTCTATAAGCATCTGTGAAAGAATAGGTTGCTCTCAGACATTTAGTCAACTCCAGTGTGGTACCATATTAGGACTTTAACAGATCTGTGTAAATGGTACAGATTTTCACTACTAAATATTCCAGTGAAATATTAGTGCCATTGTCACAAAAGCAATTGGGAGGAACAACAACTCTGCCACAAAGTGAAACGCCTCAGAAAACCAGACAGGGGAGAAGCCAACTGCTTTGGCTACTAACTTTTTTGCAGAAAGAGCTAAATACTTCAGAACTTTATTTAGGTCTCAGATTAACTCTAGAACAGTGGGATAAAGCCTCAATGAATTTTTCATGGCTAACCAACTACATTCAAGAGCAGTGCAAAGTTTCAGATTACAGTAATGTATCTCGTGCTCCCACAGGACTTTGGAGAAGTGCAGACCTGTTATCTGGACAGATTAATCCTGCTATGAGAACTGCACTTGCCTATAAAAATTAAGTCTTGAGATCTATCATTGCCACTTAAAATGAAACTTTTATTATGTTCTTGAGGTTTTACTGTCCTGGAAGACTGTTCCTAAGAAACAATCAGTTCATAGAAAGGGTATAGCTACTATAGTCAATAATACCAATATTGCTCATATTATAAGTTCTGATGCTTGATTCCAGGTATATAGATGGGAGCCACTCAGTCTACTCTGGTTATCACACTATTTAATGGCATGTTCCACAGACACATTTACTGTTCTCTCAGAATCAGGTAGCACACAAATACTGGAACACTTGCCCTGCAACTACAACAAGATAAATAAAATATTGATCTAGCCTTGATTAAGGCTCCAGAATTGGTCCATAAAGGTGCATTGTATCTTATTTAGAGTAAAGGGCATAGAAATGCTCCCTAAAACATCAATTTATCATGTTTTCCATTTACATACTAGCACTTTGGGATTCTTATGAATGTAAAGTGCATAATAAATGTATTATTATTATTACATTTGGACATGAGGATGTGGTGAAAATAACTAAAGCAAGCAATGGGGATTTAGATATAATCTTGGCCAGTGCTTTTCAACCTTTTCATCAAGCCACACCTCCCTGAGTGTTTTAGATGTTTCCTTGCTTCAACACATCTGATTCAGATCATTGCAGTTCAGCAAACCCTGTTAATCTGCTTACAATCGATATCAGGTGTGTGAAACCTGGATAACATCCAGGACAGACAGGGCAGTTTGTCTTGAGGACCAGGGTTGAAAAACACAGATCTAGGCATTACTATTGGTGCCTGGTCTGAGTATTCGAGTGACATCTATGAGAGAAGCTACCCAGCACAGCCATACCTCAAGTTTACTGTGGAATGGTTGATTAGAAAAAGGCAACAGTATTGATATGCAAGTTTTACTGGTCTCCTTACTAAGCCAGGCGTTGGTGCTTTATTCTGGTAGACTGAATTTGTAACTGCATGCTAAATAACAAAAAAACTTCTTGTTCCCCCCCACCATCCTAATCCCTAAACAGAAACAACGATTCTCATGGATGACCTCTTTGTAAATTCCTGTGGGGACCAGCTTTAACACCTCCCTCAGTGCAATTTGGTTTCTGCATAATTTTATGTTTTTAGGAGACTCTAATAGACCTAAATCTGTTTTGCTGTACCTAATAAACCACAGTGCACAAGTTAGTGCGAATAATCTGCCAGTAAATGATATTAGAATTAATGGGACAACAGAGAAATGCTGAGCTCCTCTTATAAAAGTGTACTTTATGTAAATTTTGGATCACCAATACCTAATGTGTGATTTTTTTTTTCCCCACACACACACACAGCAGGGTTGTATAATTTGTACCTCCACCTGGGCATGCAGTATAATGTTCTTGTGAATGTAAGGTGACAAAAGGCTGTGATCACAAACAGTGTTTAGGGAAAATATCAGAAATAGAATTACATTTTCACCTGGTTAACAACCTTAGTTTTGTTGTTTCAAAACCAACATAAGATTTGTGTTTGCTCCATTAACTTTTAGGTGTAATTAAATATATTAAACGTTGTTGGGAAATAAATTAGTAAATGCTCTTGTAAGATCTTGCAGCATTGGCACATTTCAACAAGTATTTAGACTCTATATTTAAATGTATTACAACTAACAGAACACAGTATTTGAAACACACCTCTCCGTATTTTCACGGTCCTGGAAGGACCCACTCCAGGTAGAGCGGGTCTTTAGCAGATGCAGCTGATGAATCTGAACACATCCTATGCCTAGGGTTTTCAAAAAAATTGGGCATCTAATGAGCTGATTGCAGGCAGATAGACCAGAGCATGCAGATAAGGCAGAATCCTGACAAGATAGTAATAACTAACTGACTAAAGATAAACATTGTCCTGATTGTATCAAAATAAAGTAAAAACAAAAAACAATGTGTCTTAAAAGTCTATGTAAGAAACTGTTTTTTACCTCAGCTTTTACATTGTTTCAGCTACTTTAGCAGCAATGTGTATCTCCCTGAAAGTGCAACTAATTTATTGGGAGAAATATTAAAAGGGCACGGTGAGTCAAATACAAATACACTGTTCTGCTTCTTTATTACTCTTGTTTTTTTTTCATCAAAATTACTCCAAAATAAATAACAGTTTGCCACACTCAAACAGGCAAACAGAAAAAGAGAATTGAAGGGTTCTGAAAACATTTTATCCCAACAGCAAATATGTTGTTAATCTTTTTGACTGTTGCTGAGGTTGATAATACAACAAAGCCCCCCAAAAGGCTTTTTGAGCAGTTATCCCCTAAATAATATGGTCTAACAAAAATGCTTATTAGTATAATCAAGGTCAAGGCATTCCTCTGAATGATCCCCAGTCTTCTGTAATATTTAAAATTCTGTGTTCAGGAATTTACTAAACAAAACAAAACAAACTTAGTTTTCACAAAGTCTATTGAAAGTAATGTAAAAATGAATACCTGAAAATTACATTATCCTAATACATCTTATTGTTTAACAAATATTACAAGAATATTTTTTAATGTTTAAATACAACATATCATTTCTGAAGATATGCAGGTCTGTACATAATATTTCCTGCAAAATGCAAGAGTAATTTTAAATACATACCCTTCGAGTTTTAGAGCACTTTGTATTTATATTTTTTCTGCATCTCTCTACTTATTTTCAGTTTGTCAGTCATATCAACATTCAGACATGATACTGGCAAACAATGGAGGTAACAGATGTGATATAAAGAAAACATTTATCTCTCACTCACACCTTGAGCTGCTTAAAACTTTATAAGAAGAAGAAACTGTGCTTTCTACAATCCAAAGGAGAGGAAAATACCACCCAACAATTTGAATGTGATCTGTGTTCAAACGGAATCAACAAGCCTGGGAGAGAAAACAACTACAGAGGCAGAGAGTGGTGAAACAGAAATCCCACAAAACCCATTGTTTCCTCAGCTGAGCCAGATACTCCTTAAGAAGACAAGTGTGCCCCTGAAGCAGAAATCAGAACTGCCAATTCAGTTTTGAGTTGCGGGGCTGGGATACTGCTGTATTTGAAAGTGGCAGTAGATTTACCAGAGTACAACAGTCAATTCCCTGTAAAATGACTTACTATGCTGAATTTCTTTTGCAAGCTGGCAAATGGGTGAGGATAGAATATTTTTTGATGCGTTGAGATGCAGACTGAATAACTGTGAATGGACTAACAAAAATTCAATTACCTGCAGTCGAAGTTTGAAGATATGAAGACTGACCTTTAAATGCATCTTAAAAGGAGATGCAAAAGGAGTACAGTGATGTTTTTTGTGTTTTTTATTACATTCCTAATACATGGTCATTTTATCTTTTTTTGTAATTTCAGATGACAAATGGTTAAAAAAAAAAGAGTTAAAAATGTGGTCTTCTTAGTAGCTTGTTTGGACTCATTGTGAAGAAGCCCACTTACATGGGGTCTGGTTCTGCTGGAAGTTTCTCACCCTTAAGAGTCTTTGTCCTTCCCATTGTGGCCCTATGCTTGCTTGGTGTAAGGAATTGCTACAGGGTCAGTGACACAATGCAAGTAAATATATATTTTCAACCCATGTTCTTCCAGAGGGAGTGAATACTGCAAACTCAAATACTTAACTTAGTCAGCTGGCTTTTCTTAGCTAGAAAACTATTAATCATTCTGTTTGAGTAATTTGATTAAAATCTCACTATGAACTGTCTTACATGACTTGTTCTGAATTAGGACTATATAAATAAACCTAATTGAACATATACAGTAAACAGCCTGCAAAGTCATTGTACACTATTCTTTGACTGATTTATTAAATGAAAAAAGGCTATTAGAATTTTCAAATTGTATAAAGACATAAAATAGGCCATAGAAGAATAAACTACAATAGAATAAAAGCATAAAATAGAATAGAACAACATTAAACCTAAAACAGAACAGAAGAGAAGAAAAATAAATCAAATCTATTAGGAATGTTAGGTGGATTCGAAACAATATAAAAATTTGCTCTTTATTCTCAGAAAGAACAGGAGCAGAGAAGTTTTAACCATCACATAAAGGTTCAGGATACTGGAGTTCAGATTTGATAAGAAAGCCCTATTTAGAAAGCTGGGTACTGCAGTGAGACTATTCAGAGTTACTGTAAATCTCTGATATTGACAAGGTGGTAGCTTTATATACAGTAAGTATGTTATCAAAGCAAGAACAAAAGAAGGGTAGCAGTAGCTTCTCACTTATCCTCATTAAGCTATCTGAGAATAAAGGAAGCAATTAAACAAATAAAACTATTTTAAAATGTTTTTTTTAGAGCTGAAACCTAGAAATCTTACCATCTGACCTGTTTGCAGTTGTAATGAGAATGAATGTAGACCCTAATGGGAACGGGTCAGTGGCTGGTCACATTAGTATGACAATGATGGGAATTTTATGCTGAAGCGGAATGTGTTACACAGCTCTCTCCATCAACAAACACTTAACAAGTGCTCCTCATCTATGAAAAGTTCACTCTCTCTGGTAAAGTTTCTGTCAACGCACATATGTTTCATTATTAGCTGTTTTACAGACAAAAAACATATCTCACAAAAACACATTAGTATGATTATCTAAGTTAACCTGCGCAACAAATTCGGTCATGAAATTTCCTCCCTCCCACGTATTCCACAGTAAACTGTAAGCTGTATTATAAGAAAACATAAGTTTTAGGAAACAACAGCAACTTAGCCATGAAGTGGTAGGCCATGTAAACTGACAGAGCAGGGTGAGCAAATGCCAAACTTCATAGTGTGAAGAGGCTACCAACTTTCTGCAAACTCAATCATTACTCACTACTCACTACACTACTGTGGCCTTCAGATTAGCTCAAGAACTGTCCGCAGAGACCTACATGGAATGGGTTTCAATTGTGGAGCGGCTGCATCTAAGCCATATATCACCAATTGCATAGCAAAGGGTGTGAAGCGGTATGAAGCATCGCACAACCGGACTCCAGAGCAGGGGAGACGCGTTCTCTGGAGTGACAGAATGCATTGCTCCATCTGGAACTCTGATGGTGGGTCTGGGTTTTTGCAGTTGCCAAGAGAACGGCACCTGTCTGAATGCATTGTGCCAAGTATAAAGTTTGGTGGAGGGGGGGTTATGGTGTGGGGTTGCTTTTTAGGAGATAGGCCTGGCTCCTTAGCTCTAGTGAAAGGAACTCTGAATGCTTCAGCATACCAAGAAATCTGGACAATTCCATGCTCCCAACATTTTGGGAACCGTTTGAAGCTGGTCCCTTCCTCCTCTAACATGACAGCCCACCAGTGCATTACACAAGGTCCATAAAGACGTGGATGGGACAGCCTGGTGTGGATGAACTTGACTGACCTGCACAAAGTCCTCACCTAAACCCGGTAGAAAACCTTTGGGATGAATTACAGGAGAGAATGAGAACCAGGCCAACCCTGACCCTAACTGTTACCAACACATGCCCAACCCTAAACCTAACATAAACTCTATTCACACCTTAGTCCTAAACCTAACCTCAACCCTAAGAAGGGAACTTTGTCTCACGGGGACCAGTTGTTGGTCCCCACAAGTACATTCAAGTCCCTAAAACGTAGCATATATCTGAGAAATTGTCCCCACAATGTCGTAGAAACATGTCCACAAACGCACACTCACATACACACAGAAACATATCTAAATAAAACTAATCTGATGTAAATTTTTCAGGAAGTTCATCCAGATCAGTGACTGAAGCTTGAAAAACATTTCAATCTGTACAGGCCAAGCAGGTTCGTAACATCTGCTGTGATGCATTGGTCTACTTCTTTTCTATTCTTAACTACAGGCATTTAGTTTCCTTTTTTTTGCTACGGCTTGTAGTGAGATGATGCAGACATTGATCTAAGTCCTGAAGCTGCAAGGGCGTCCAGTAAGCTTCTTTTAGAGGAAGACTATCTGCCAGTGGTCCATTGTGTTTGTCTCTACAAGGAAAGTTTACATGCTTGTATTTTAGAACGTTAATGGAAAGATTTTGTGCTATGAAAAGATTCGCTTTACACTGCATTTAGTCATTCCATCATCGGCTGCTCTGGGGTACACTAGGCTAAATTCACTAAATAAGTGAGGCTGCAATACAGTAGTGCCAATGGGCCCTTTGACCACCTTAAGCATGCATTCCAGCTTAAGTGTATGTCCAATCGCACACCAATTGAAACAGAAGGAGCTGTGCTTTGAACCAATAACTTTTTAGTTACAGGATATACATTTGCATTCTGTGTCACTGTCCTCCTGCCCTAATTTTAGTGTAAGAATATAAAACTGCAATAAGATATTTCAATTTTATTAGGCTTTTACTAAGGACGCCCATAACCACGTCTTCCTCTATACATAGTCTACACTGTAAGAAGTTTTCATACATTCACAGAATTAAGTACTGCATGTATTTAAAGGAATTTTCCATAATTAGTTTTTACAGATCTTTCATCTGTATTTAACAGAGCCGTTTAAGTTAGAGAGCTCTGACAACTCCACCGATGAAATAGGAAACATTTTAGAGTAATATACATTAGAGAAACATTTAGAGAAAAGAATTCTGCATAAAATGCCTAAAGTTTTTACAAAAAATCGTAAAAAAATAACCCCACCCAAAAAAACCCAGAAAAAGTCCTGATAGAAAATGTACCAGGATATTTTACATTTTTTCATAAATTTTTTTTCCACAGTATAGCATCTGGTAATTACATAATTATGCAAGTCCTTTTGGCCACTCCTTTCAGGGATTGCCACACCTAATCATAACAGCACCGAGACTTGCACCAGAGAGCCTTCCTTCCACAATCTTAGACTTCTTTATTGTCCATTAAATTTACAAGAAATTGAAAATTTGCTTTGGTAGTGGCGCAAAGACACACTAGACAAACACATATCACAGTCAGAACAATAAAAATAAATAAATATATATGTATATATAAATATATATAGATGATAAGATAAAAAAGCTGTGGAATAAAACCAAGTCCCATTACTCTATCCATGTCATTCAGTTAAATATTAAAACCCATTTAAAATTTACCACTCTATTGCTGAGAACACAGAACTTCCCACGAGTTACAATGCGCTGTGTAACTGTATCAAATTTAAAATTAATGGAATACTACTGCTAAAAGACTATTGAGGAGCACACAGAGCTTATCTACTCTCAGTTACTATAACCCGTTCTTTGTTTATAATATCCACAGCTGATGGGACAAATGACCGCTTATAGCCATTCTTCCTCGCCATTGGGACTTTAAGTCTACGTCTAGATGACAGCAACTGGAAAGCACAGTGAAGAGGGTGAGTATGGTCCAGATAGTATTCAAATCCAGGTGCCCCGTAGATGTATGAAAGATGCTGACTTGGATCACTATCCCATCATAGCGACATGTTAAATAAATATTCATATTTGTACTATCCAAAAAAAGATACATTGTAAAAGTTATTGAAGAAAGGTGACTTTCTTTGTGTGCAGTGAATTATGCAGCTTGACTATTTTCAGGAAGAGGTCAATCACAATGACAGTAAAAATACAACATAAAAGCTGATTAATTCCCACCTCTCACTGACAAGCTCCTCCATCACCGGCATCTGGCCTTCAGCGCTGACATTCATGTAACCATAAATGCAGAGAGTCCCTGCAGAGATAAAATAACAGAAAATAATTAAATAATTTCTATTATCAAAAGTTTAGAACCTAAAAAGGCATTATAAAGGGACTAATTTTATAAGATTGCATTAACATAAATGTTTTAATCTCCATCATGAATATGCAAATGCTGTACTTCTGTTTGACATTTTAGGAAACTTGTTTCTAGCAATATTTAGTGCAAATTACAATTTTTACTTTTAAAAAGGATAAGCTGTCCTCATGTGCATGATGAAGTCAAACAATTTATCTAAATCAAAAGATTTCTCCTTGTATTTTATATCTTTATATAAAAGTCAACCAGAACAGGGACTGAAGGAGGCATTCCTTTTAATCAAATTTCCACTGACATGGCAAGTGAGATGCCAAAGTTGGACAGGGAAGGTCAGGCTGGTGAAGAGGTCAGAGACACAGGAGGTTTCTGACCTCATTCAATCTCCTGAATAACAAAACTTGTTAACCCTCAACCATATGGGCAACTGTCAGAACCAATATATCATGTGGTCACCTAATGCTGTTTTTCTTCTGTACAAAGCCTCCAGCAAAATAAGACAACACTTTGTAAAATCTAAATTATACATAACAACAAAATCAACCCTAAAGCCAACAGCAAATATCGTACATGCCATGTTTCACAAAAGTAATAAGCAAGAAAGGAGAAGCACCAACAAAATCTTTACAGCATACTCAATGATTCCAGTTTATTTTACAAAATACTAGAGAAGGGGTTTCCAAAAGTGGGAAGACAAAGCTCCCACCCAGAGACCTAACTGACAACTGTTGGATATGCAGCTCCACCCGAGTCTTCAAAAGTTAGAACAAGAGTCTTACAGTGTTGTCTGCCTTGTCTAAATGACGGGGGGCTGTTGAAGCAGGTATATGATGGGATCTTCAATTCTAACTCCAAGGTGATAAGAAAACTGCTGGGTTCCTAATAGCTTCTTGTTTGCTTACTCAGATAGTCCAACCAGATGACTAACATAGATCTTTTTTTTCCTTCTATTTACCAAAGCCACGGGTCCAACCTTAATTTAATTTGTCTGCAGAGGCATATATACCTTGTTGCTCTATCTAAGAAAACATATGAACTGAAGGTGAGATTATACAGACATTAGTTTTCAAGGACGTAATATTTTTCTTTTGAGTCATGATTCTGAGGTATTAAATGTCTGTCAGGGTACTGATAAAGACACTGCAACATGTGAATATGACTGGTCTCCAAATAATCCTACAAATATCTAAAAAAGAACAGACTCCTGCAGTAGAATAGCTCTATAAGCCTGGAATAAAATATTCAGTATTCAGCTATGTAGGTCACAGGTTTCTATGTAGTTACCATCAGTAAACATAATAGGGATGCAGGTAAAAGAGCTGTCCGGATTGGAAAGCATAGATTGGCAGTGATCATTTTTTGGTTAAAGCCAAATACGCAGCCAGAAATGGACCAAGTGTTAAAATTACTTTGTGGTATCAAACTGGTTTCAGGCTTGATTATTATGAAGTCTTGGTTAAGAGGGAAAGGGAAATAATACATAATACACCCAGAAAAATGGACGCACTGCTGCTGCCCCATGCCCCTTGATGCCCTACCCAGAACCTTTCACAGAGTAATGAACGCACTGACAATACCCTATGGTTCATCCATCCAAGAAACCCCAAAGTCATATTGATTTAAAGATGATCCACAGTCTGTGATTTTATACATAATAGTATAGTCTCAAATAACACTCAATGGGGGTTTAATCTGCAGTTGTTTGTTTAAAGTGACTTATTCATGTACATACCTTCATGATGCTGTTTAGTGTTTTACACTGACTAGAACTTCTCATAATTATAATATGAGAATAATTGGAGTTATACATTAAAATCAAATTAAAATAGGTGTATTGATTTAAAATATATATATAGGGAAAACCATCTGCCGGACCAGGCAAATATTTTCTGACAATAGCATCACTGTCTAATGGGATTATTGAAAAAATCAGATACTTTCAAAAAGACGTCAGAACAATGTTTTGCAACTACACTGATGCAAAAAGGGCTGTCTTCACCTCCTCCACTTTAGAGTCAACTTCCCACAACACTGCTGCAAACACACAGTTTCCCTCATTAGCAGCTGAACACCAGTCGACAACACTGAGTTACTGCTTTCACCAAAGAAAACTTGGACAACTTTGTTCTCACTGGTTTATATCTGGGTTCATAATAGAGACTTTTTTTTAGCCAAGTTTCACACAGATATTTTGACATAATTTTTTTGGATAAAGTGTTAAATAGTTACAATAGATGTACCAGATGATATTTAAAATGTATATAAATTTGTTTTTTTTCTAGTATGTATATGAATTTAGGAAGAACATAGTTAATGCATAAACATTTCCTGAGTAGGTCAGACATGTCTTGGGGTTTAAGTAGGTTATCTTTGTTATACAGTAATATTAAATCCCATATGTTTCTTCCGTTTCAATAAAAAATAAAGATTTACATCTTAAAGAAAAATGCAAGCATTCTGAAGTATTTGCATCCAATTTAAAAATTCTAGCTAAGCCAAGCTGCCAAATCTTGTTTTGACATTGCTGCAAAATTAACAATACAGCAATACAAATACAAGAGAAAAATACCAGCTATGATACATTAATATCATGTCATTATTCCATGTTACAATACGTACACACTTTGTTTGTAAAAATGAAGATAAACACAAATTGATGTGCACACTTATATACAATTAGATCCTAGTAGCTTCAAATTTATAAAAAGCTACAGTTTGCTCCTTCTGTGCTGTAGCCGAATAGAGCACAGAATCAACAGTGCATCTCAAATAAGTCATGCAAAACAGTTGGATCTTCTTTAATGGTTATTCAGTTTGGAGTCTGTCTAACTTAGCTTGTTAAAAAAATTCTGGAACATTGAACAACCATAAGATTCCGATTCCAATTAATTGTTTTTAATGTAAGAATATGGATCTTATGGTTGTGCAATGTTCCATAGTAATATTAAACATAGTAGAAAATGTATTTAAATAAGAAAGTATTTTCCCTAACTAAATGAGGAAAACTTTATTGGACGATAGAACTGTGACCAAATTTCAAAGTATAACCAGTGCACCTGCCACACACATACATTTACCTACATTATGATGATATCAGGAGGTTACTGGTCTAATGAAGCTGTTGTGGAATCTGGTTGAGCTGCATTTAACACTGTTGAGCCTATTGCCAGAAGGCAGCAGGAATAGCAATTACAGGATGCGGATGTGAGGAGTTCTCTATCATTGTCTAGAGTACTGTCCTCATGATTCTATCTGCTGTCCACACCACAAACTACACATTTACATTGATTCACTGAAGTCCCCAGCCTGACAGATACAGCTGGTCAGTATACCTGCTATTGTCCCTCCTTAAAGTGGTCAGGATACGAAGGGGGAGGTTTGCTATTCTCAAAGTGCTCTCTTCACAAAAGCAGAGGTGTGGAGGGACCAGGTCAAACTGTCTGTGATTTGCACCCACAGTAATTTGTTTCTGCCAAACTCGCTCCACTACAATGTAGATAATAGGTAAAGGGGTGTGACTAAAGTGAGTTTTTCCTCAAATTGAGGACAATCTCGTTAGTTTTGTTGACATGCAGGATTATAATTATTTGTGTCATACCACTCCATCAGATGTTTCACCTTCTCTGTGCAGATTAGTTGTTGTCCCTTTCCATGATGAGACCCACCACTCTCATGTCATCTGTATACTTAATGATGCAGTATGTACTAAACATGGTATAGCAGTCCTGAGCCACCAATATAAGAGCAGTGGGTTAAGGCCTCATCCAAAAACAAAAAAACCCAAAATGGTTTGCATGTATTTGATATGCTCACTTCTTGGTTGGATAGGCATCCCATCCATATGAAGAAGCCACAAAACTGACTATGATTGAAACCTTCTCTGCTTACATTTTGCTCCCCTTTACTTGAGTCCACACAAATGCCACTTTCAGCTCCCCTGCATCCATTGTTTACATCTTGCTCTTCTTTCAGTTAGCTACAGTATTAGATATAACTACATGTTCTTGTAGTAATAGAAGGCAGCAAGTTGATAAACACTGTACAGTTTGTCTATAAAAAATGTATATGAAGGCAGTAGTTTTAAAGCTTTATATTGTATTCTTGTAGTGAAACAACACATGTAGTGAAAATTATAGTTTAACTAGAGTCCAACACTTCAAACAGTTTAGATGAATTAATGACTTACCCAAAATTGTTTTTATGACATGAATAATAAAGACACATAGGAATTACAGTAAAGAAAAGAACAAAATAGTAACATATCCGTTGAAAGGAAAGAAGAAAAACTTATTAGCCTCTAAATAAACTGATCCAAATACTGATAGAATATTGATTAGTTTTGACAACAAGATGTTGTGTTTCTGAGAGGTCAGTAAATTAGGCTGTTCTTTAAAAAAAATAGTACAATAGGATTCAGCCTTTTCATGGAGTTCAGTCTCTGACCGAAAAGATTGTTCCTGTATTTCTTTGATAATGTTTTCGAACAGTGTGTTGTGTCTTAACATATACTGCAAAATTACCCTCTGAATTTTAAAATGTGAGTAATGAGTTGTGAAATAAGAAAAGTTACTGACAAATAATTTAATGACTCGTTGAATCCTATTATTTTATTTATCCTATATTATATGTTTCATTATATTTTCATTACCTGTTTTATGTTGCACGACTGTACCATAAAAAATTCCTAGTTTGTGAACTCCTTCACTAACAATGGCAATAAACCCTATTCTGACTGAATTGACAAAGCAACAGGCTGCTAAGCCAAAACAATGTATTTGTAAATGCATTCTAAGGTTTTGGTTTTCTTTTTTATTTTAAATCCGTTACTTGTTCTCATGTTCTTCAAGTTAAATCTTATTCAGTTAATTTCTCTGTATCTTAAATTTCTTATAAAAGGCATGTAACTATTCAAATCTTCCCTTCATGTTTTGTTTGGTTGTCTTTTTGTATAATAAAGATAATCTATGTTAAGTAAGATAAAATTAAATTCCTGTCCCTAATATCCGGGCATAAAAGACAACATCATATAGAAAGACTTATCTAAAGCTTAGGGCAGAAAATATTAAAGAAGAATACATGATCTATAAAAAATAACTCATGTATTGAAGGGGGTAAAACAACCCTAAAAAAGGAATAGGAAATAAAACTGCATAAGTTGAATAAAACTGTTAAGAATAAAGTTGAGATGATGTTCCATCAATATAATCCTTTTATGTCTATTGAGCATGATCATTGTGGTTTTTATGCTTTCTATAGTGACAATGATAAGAGAGTAGTGGATAAAACTTTGACAATATTTGCCAGATTCCACCCATTTGGGCTTCTCGAAATGCAGCAGGAGAAGAAAATAACTGTGGCCAGATTGCTAAAATTTTGCTTTTCACTAAATATTATGCTTTCAAGGAAAAATTAACCTAAAAATTTGTGTAAATTATTTATTTTTAGTCACTTGTGTTTCAATGTCACGTGTTCTGCAATCATTTATGTTTTCTTCAATGAGACAGTGTTCTCACCATTAGCTTAAAAAATTCAAGATTAATTAATCTTTTACTAATATGTATTTGGAGGTTTTTTTATATTGTACTTTAGCATTTCCGTTATAACACCATTTTGTTTGTAGAAAAGAAAAAAAATAAGACGTATTTTTTTTTAATGCAAGTTGTATGCTAATACATCATCCCAAAGCCTCATAAAGAATTGGTTACAACCAAACTACAAACACATATCTTTAGAAACAATTGTTGATATAAAATCTGAAGGCTGATAACCTTTAAATTTAGGAAAGAAAATTACACTAGTATGACTTTTATAAGCAATTGTTTTTTTTTGTTCTTAAAACCTATCTTCTGTTTCTGTCATGTGGCATACAGGTGAACATCCATTTATGCAGAAAAAACTGTGTTTTCGTTACAAGAGAAGGATTTTCCACAAGCCTAAACTTTCCTTGGCCCCGTCTTGAGGTCATAACAGTCCTACCAAGTCTGTTCTATAAAAGAAACAGCAGGGGAGGTGAGGCAAGCTAAACACATGACAGAGCTAATGGGCCAGGCTACTCAAAGGGTTTGTGGGAATCTGTCAGCTCTGATCCAGTCACACCAAATAGAGAAAGTAGAGTTTGGAAAAGATACATTTTTTTAGGAAATAACTCTCAAATGAGATTGTTTTTTTGGTAAATGGGAAAATAAAAGAAATTCACCAACAACTTTATGGTTGATAGAAAATGATGTTAAGTGATACATCTGGTTTCCCATTTCTTTTTACTTAAAATCGTTAGTCTTGCACAAAATGTTTAGCCCATGTATAAATGCATATGAAGTCATGGGAACAATTGAAGCAGGGGATGAAATGACACTCTTAACTGACTACATTCTCAGAGATTCAGAATTAGACAAACCTATTTTGCAAAGAAGCTGCCAAAAAGTACTTTATGAAATATCCTGTCACCAACTCCCACTTTGTAGCCGCAAAGAGCCTCTGAAAACAGGAACTTGTGTTAACCTGTAAGGAGTGAAAGTGTGTTTACCATGCACTTGGTTTTCCCCCCAGTGATTAAGAATCGAGCTGGGAGAAAGCATCACATACAATATTAAACATTTAGCCAGCAGCTGCTCCTCTGAGTCTGAATAAAGTCATGCCAGGATGTTCCTAGATTGATGGAATATTCCCATCCAGAGACTGTGTTAATCCCACTCTGCATTTCCTGCTGGAGAAAAGAATCCATACGCCAGAGGCACATCTGTTTGATTTTCAATTTGATGTGTTCATTGACTCTTTACAAGCTCCTGGGAGGAGTTTATATTGTTTTTAGAAATAGAAATGTTATTATAATTACTGGATAAAAATCTATTAACAAAGTGACAGAATGAACAAATATCAGACTGACTAATTATGTAAGGCCACTGTGATAGAAGTAATAACATGTTGTACTGGCTCTCACTTTCTCTGAGGCACCAGTTTATGTAACTGTACATTGTACTGAAATTTCAAAGGTTAAATAACTGGACTGATTAATTAACTTCAATACCCCAATCAACAGCACCACAATGTTAGAGATGCTATAAAACAATCCCACAACAGGCAAAAATGACAATGCTCCTCCTACACCAAAATTAAACAATTGGTTGGAGTCTTCTCCTCAACACTAGGAGTATGTTTTCCCAGGAAGACAGAAATGTGATCCTTCAAAGTCACTTTGAAGAGGTTGTTCAATGTTCAGCACCTTCAGCATATCAGGTCCATTGATTTCAGCAATCTCTGTGAATATTAGGCCTACTCTCTTATCAGTCATAGTTACAGAAACTTCAAGAACTCTCTTGTAAACCAAATTATTAATCTATTTCATATTTAAAAGAAATATTTTCACTGCAAATGAGAAAAAGTCACCAGTCTTGTCCAATCTATCCAGTTACACCAACTTAAATGTCACTTGTCTTTGTGTAGTGTTTGCTTTTTTATGATGGAAATGAGGCAGAGAAGCTTTGGAGCGCTACATATATTTTAACAAATCACTTAGTCAAACACTAATTCCTCTCTGCCCTTGTCTTTGCAGCTTACATTAGGCTTTGAGACAAATACTTTAAAATTCCCTGTAAACCCTTCAATGCATCATAGATAATTTATATTCCACGATTTTGACTATTTAATATTGCAGAGTAGAGGTAAAATGTTTGTGAGGCAGTAAAGTTTGAAAACAATACATTTTAACATGAATTGTGAAAAAAAAAATCAGACTCTTACTGTGGCTTCTTTTCCCTTGAAAGATTTTCTGGAAATTGAATGGGATTGTGATGTTGTTCTACATTTTAAAAAGCAGAATAGTGATGTTTTTACACAACAATAAATCCACATCCAAAACGATATCAAAAATTAATCTAATCAGACTAATTTTTCCACCATAGTGATACTTATGTCGCATTTAATATATGCAGATTTACTACTTTTTAAAACAACTAAACTAAATGATGACTAAATGATAAGAGTTTTGTCAGGTGATCAATTCCATCCTAAAAGGGTGTTGCCAGCACAATTCTAAGGTAATACTACATAGCACATGTGATACAGCGGCAAAGGAAAGCAAGACATAAATAACATAAGCACAGTTTTCAGTTGTTAATAGCAAAGTTATTAAAAACTTTACAAAACCTCGGATTGACTGACTGAAGCACTGAGGGGTGGAGAGTTCATCTCTGTTTGTCAAGTTCTAGTTTGGAATGAGTTCAGGTCTCCTGAGGTTCAGCCAAAGTTTTCCAGTAAAGATGGGGGGTAATTATCAAAACTCTACTCTTGTGCAGAGCAAACACTAAATGACCTCAATACAGAGGCCTCATCAAGGAATTAAAGCAAGTAGTTAGGTACTTTCTTTTACACAGTACACAAAATGGCTGCTATAACCTAAAGCACAAGAGTTAAGAGGTCAATGTATACATGTTTTGAGCAAGCTGCAAATTTAAAATATACCAGTACAGCATTACCATTATGTAGTGCATTGTGTTGTGTTAAAATCTTAAAATGATAATCTCCTTTAGGTCAGCTTTCCAGACTAACTCCACCGCTGAGTAACAATCCCAAATCAAAGAGGAAGAAGTTGCAATCTGCCCAAACAATATAAAAAGAAAAGGGGAAAAGGTTTGGTCATAAAGATGTATTTTAAAGTATATATACTCATTGTTTAACAGCTGGCACTGGGGGAATGCACACCATATCTTAGAGCCAAACTAGAACTTGCTGCATCTGTGCAACAATGGGCGTCAATGGGTTTAACAACTTTTCCATTCAAGGCCATTTTCTGACAAAAATGATGATGACTCAGACCCTATGTGCTAATTTATAGCACTTGAAATGCAGTGCTCACACACTAACACTATTGATGCCTCCAAAGTTTTAAGAACAAATTACCAGTGGGATTCAAGTGCCGCATCAAACATCCAATTCATATCATATGATTAATATGACAGAAACTCAAACATTAGAATTTCAAACATCTTTTTGAATAAATAAAAGTGCTGCTTCCCTTTAACCAACTACTTTGTTTCTTTTTAGAGCCAAGGTAAACATGTAGCATACATAGTATTGCAATCACATTTAATTAAAATGCCATCTCTTTTTAAGGTATACTTTTATCCTGCAATTACAAGATTAAGCCAGTAATTTGTTTAGTAGTTGTTTTTTTTTGAGTCTCTACTATTTGTTTGTAAAAAACAGATTGTTATGTTTTTTAAATTGTCACGTACCAATACAAATACTTGTTCTAGTATGTATGCATCTTAATCTGAAAAAAAAAATCATATCAAAGCACAATAAACATAGCACAGAAAAAAAACAAAAAACTTATTGTCAAATCCTGTAAGGATATAAACCAGTGATAGTGTCAAAACGAAGCTTTCAGAGTAATTTAATATCACACAGTGAGGGAATGGTAAACTAATTTTATAGTTTATTTTTAACACCAGTAAAATTCCATATATTAAAACAAAAACTATTAAATAGCCTACGAAAAAAAATCGGGTATACGGTCATGAGCTTATTACTTCTGCGTAATGCTAAATTCAAACTAAAAAGCAGATTCCAAATTGTTTTACAAACAAATAAGCCTGAAACATAAAATCATACAAATTTACAATTTGAAAAAATAAAGTGTCCAAACATTTAAAATATGTAGGAAGATTTCTATGCTCAAACAGTATCGTTTAATTGCATTGAATACTTTTCTTAAATGCAATTTCTCTGTTCAGTTGAGTCCAATGAAACATGGATATCATGTAAATAAAATAAATAAGATGGCTGAATATATACTCCATGCAGTACAAAACTAAATCTCTGAAGGTCAATCTTCAGCCTCTTAGGCAGAAGGAACCCAATATACAGAAGATTGGCATACTTAATTTCACTTAATAACATAGTGCCAATTATGTTAAATATGAATCTTTTTATTTTCTAATTATAAATTAACAGGTTGAAGAGGACTAACGCAGCCGAAATTGATATTAAATTAAACCCTTAATTTGACCAACTATGAATAAAAAAAGATTTTAAATTGCTCCCAAACGGTGAATAAATTTAGATTATAGTCTTCTGATAAGGATTATCTTAAGTATGAGAAAAAAAAATCTGCTGGAAACTTCCATTAAGATTACAATAAAAATTTTTGGTTGATTTCTTCAAATGAGCAGTGCAGAACCTTATGCCAAAATTAAAAGAGGGTAAGAAACAACAGTCAGGACAGGCTATGGAGGAGTAAAAGTCCAAATCAGTCACTTTTCAAAATTTATCACTGAATTACTATGAAGTCTTTGCCCTCAAAGACTGTTGCAATCTCTCACATGGGGATAGTTACCACAGTGGTCTTTGCGCCTTGCAACTTGTGCCACAGAAATACAGCCATGAGCATGAGGTGGCTCTGTTGCCATGGCAATGACTACTTTTCTTTTTCTGGTGGAGGTAAGAGGCTGTCCCAATCTCATTTATAACCACTACCTTCAATCTGAGTGCCATCCACAGCTGCAAGTGGGACTTCATCAGAGTGACACTCGATAGTGAAGGACTAGTGCATAGGGAAGTTTGGGATTGGGCCTAAGTGAACAGTATTCCCTGAAATTTAGGAAGCCAATGCAAGGACTTTACAACTAAGATGATGAGTTCCACTTTATTAGTTTAGGTGAAGCTGCGGGCAACAGTATTCTGGATCAACTTCAGCTTAATTTTTGATTGATTTTTAAGGCCCAACTGTGTAGAGGTC
The DNA here is from genome assembly GCA_034780135.1 of Jordanella pulchra. Lineage (NCBI taxonomy): Eukaryota > Metazoa > Chordata > Actinopteri > Cyprinodontiformes > Cyprinodontidae > Jordanella > Jordanella pulchra. The sequence goes on along the minus strand of JAUZNJ010028560.1, from coordinate 22,034 downwards.
ATTACAGTAATCTATACCACTAAAGATAAATGCATGAAATAGTTTTTTGAGTTCCTGCTAAAACATTAGTCCTTCCTCATGGAGTTCTTCAGGTGATATTGTGCTGTACAAAGAAATGTGCCTTGCCTTGACTTGTCTAAATGCATCACTACACCCAGATTTTGAGTCAAATTGGTGGTTTTTACATGAATTAATTGATGCTCTTTGTTACTTTTGAACACTCTTCTTTTGATATAGAAACCTACCTGAGTTTTTTTTTTGTTTTGCTCTTCCATGCATTTATTTTCTTTATCCATTACACATAATAATAACAACAATAATAACTATTTATTTATCTATGTCTGTTATAGTACACTAAACAATATATTTGCTATAAGTTGAGTTTTTAAAACTGCTGTTTAATGAACTTTTCAAAATCATTTTCCGCCCATTTAAATACATTACTATAGCAACAATATTTCAACATAAATATATATCTCAGTGATGATATCAGCTACATAGATATCCAGCAGCACCATATACAGGGCAAAAAGCAATAAGAAAATGATTATACCATACAAACATGAAAATGTCAAATTTAGAGCTAATATTTTCATTAATATGACTGTGATTGTACTTGCATAAAAAAAATGTCTAAATAACTTTAAACATGTTTTTTTTATATATTTCCACAGCCGAATGTATCATGTGTACCTAAATGACTGGGAACTTGCTGAAAAAAATCTTCTCTCATAAACAGATAATCTGAGTTGCATCTCAAACCATACATGGAGTTTGGGCTAATCGGATGCTACCCAAAACCAACTAGGAGGTCAGCTGATTTTTCTCCAGAACCAGTGATGCTTACATGCGGCTTCACATTGTTTCCAGTGTGTAATTCAGTTAAAAGAGATCATGACATGTACTAAGTTGCTGTTCAAAGATCTGTACACTGACATAAAGTTTTAGTTTCAATGCAGATGAATGAGAAACCTTAATGTTACCAAACAGCAGAGTTTAGTAATAGCTGTCAATCCTATCTGTATTGTTTTGACTTTTTTATTTAAAAACAAAATGTTGCATTTTACTTAGTTTTACCAATAAACATTTTGCATGTGTTCACTTCTAACACAGCTTTCTTTGACCTCCATACCAAACCAATGGGGCTGTAGCATCAATTTTTGGTATAAAGAATTGAATCATAACTTTTCTAACATATCAACAATGTATAATTATATATACTTCTACATTGAATTTGAATACAAAATCAAACCACATCTTGATATAAAGTATGCAGGCAGCATGGTTTTGTAAAAAAGTCACACCCAACTGCCCATGATTCCTTTCAGATGTTCGCTTATCAATTAGCTTGGTGTAACTTAAGCCTCCTTATGATTTTAGCTTTATGTTTAAGCAATGTTTTATTGCTGTTTCTTTTCATGATTTCTCATTTTTTTGCCAGTCTCTTGAATGAGTTCTGATTGAATACCAGAACTGTTAGAGCGAGACGACCTGAGAGTCAGGGGGTAATCAACCGAACTGAGAACTGTAATGGGGGTTTTACACATTTCCAACTACTACAAAATGTTCTAGTGGAAGAAGAAAGTTCCTGATTTAACCATAAAAAAGTTAACAAATATTTTCCAACAATCTTACAGTAAATGTGCATACAGTTTTTAAAAATACAGACGTCAATAGTACTATTATTATTGCAATTTTATAGAACATACTAAAAGACACAAATAACTATCCGTTAAAGGTTACAGCTTCTAATTAACTCATACATTTCACATTTATTTTAAATGTGTGTAATGTACGGGGAAAGGCAAATATTTGTGTTTGCTTTACAGAGCAGAAATATAATGTTTCTGTCATCTCTACTGTTTTTGTTTAACTGGCTCATATCCTACCATCACTTCCAACAAGCTCAACTTTCATCCAGCTCCAATCCTCTGAAGGCCATACACAGAGTCAGCTCTCAATAGCTTTCTCATTTGCTGTTTTCCAACAGGCACCGGTAATTACCCATTAGACATCTGGACAAAGTTTCCCTTCAAGTGCAGTGACACCTATAACTCTGTTTGTTTGCATTTGACAACTGTAATCAAATTTGCTGAATGTTGGGGAAGCACAGTGCAGCTGTTAACTGCTGGATAATCTTTCACAGTGACACAGGCGTAATGCTAACAGACAAAGTCACTACAAAGCTACTCTGTTCCTCAGTTCTGTACAGTGGACTCTGTTCCCATGTATGCACATTTTCTGATTATTTTTCAAATTCAGTCTAAATGTTAAGTTGAATTTGATGGCAGTGTTGGCGCTCCTCTTTTTAAAAATCTAGAAGGATGTCCCTTATCGGATTCCTTTTTTGTATTTTGCTCAAACAAACCTCTTTTCTTCTGTCGATTCCATCAGAAGCACTTGTTCACATGGAGGCCTCAGCACCCATCTTACCAGAACAGCTAATAATGAACATGCCATGGTCCCTAGGTGTATGTCAGGACACGCTGCCAGAGCCTCACACTCCACTGATGAAATCCACCAAGTGTTTTATGCAATTTCAATCTGTATGTGGCTGTTCCACACTCGGTTAGTTATCAATAACAAAATTGGAATAAGCTCCTGAATCATTTATGGGCCTATGTACTGTAAGAGGAAGATGGAAAAAGGGTGAAGGAAATAAATTATTTAAAAAAAATCTGGAGGCAAGAAGAAGTTGGGGAAAGTGAGTTATGATTGTAAGTTGTATAAGTAAATGAAGAACACAAAAAGGAAGACACATGCAAAGGGAAATCTAGGTTTGAATAAAAATATTGGATCTAACCAGACGTTATTTGAGTCTGTGTCTCCTCATGCTATTGATTTTTAATTGCATTTGACACGATATGGTGCTTCAAGTGCATTGATTCAAGCACATTTTAGGAGTACCACATTCAAAGACCAAGAATATCCTGAAATTAGGGCTTGACAATATGTCCAAAATTTATATCACGATACATTTCTTAATTTCAGTAAATACGATATAATTTCAATATCAATGTTGGAAAAATAAATGCATTAGAAATACAGCAAAGAATGCCTACAACAGACGAATATTATTCAATGTTTATAAGAAATCATCCAACATAACAGTTAATAAATATTAGCTTTGGAAAACAAAAACACATAAAACTGCATGAAAACCTGGAACATCAGTGAGTGCCCAATGCTATGTTTATAGACTGATGTATATTGAAATATTTAATATGTGTATAAAAGTCATATCAGCAATATTGAATTCAACCATAACACGATATATATTGATATTGAAATATTGTTCAGCTCTACCTGAAATCTACTGAAGAAAAATTAAGGAGCAATAAGGAAGAAGTCACTGTTTTCAATAGAAAGAACTGAAAAAAACTAAAGGTATTCTTTTAGAATGAATATGGTGGGACATCACACAACATCTCTCTCTGTTATTCTCCAGTCTCATGGTTAAAAGCCGGGCCAAACGTTCATGTATTTCCATTTAAATAGCTCCCACTCAGGACTTAGTCCCTTCTTGCCTGTAAAATGCTACCAGAGCAGAGTAGTACACTCTAAAAAGAAAATGCAACTCCAACTCCACCTCAATTGGTGACAAGAACTTGAATTAAGTTTGCCCAACTTAATTTATTTAAGTTTTTTACATATAAACTCCATAAATTAATTTGGATCAACTTGATTAAATTACTTGTTACCAATTGAAGCAATTCATTTAAGTTGGAGCTGCATTTTCTTTCAAAGTGTATAGGAGCAAAATAGTGGAAAGCCTGTCCAGCAGATCATCACATTAACTTGAAGAAGGTCATTTAATAAAATGAAGTTCTCTTGCTAACAGCATTATAAAGTTATGAGATACTTATTCATTATTTGCTAAATTCACTGAAAATGTTCCACCAAAAGATGATGCTGTTTTGCTTTGTATTATTATAAATAATTGTTAATGATATATGGAAAGATATAATTGGAGCATCTCAAGCAAGATTAGATTAATTGCAAACTTTCTTTGTCTTTTGTTTTTTTTTATCTCCTTTTTACACAAGGTTATATTATTGATCTTGCACCACTAAAGAAAACCAAAAATCCATGTTTATAGAAAATTAGATCACTAAAATTTTCAATAATAAATATTGTCTTCTGTCCCTGTTCTGTTGCTAAAGGTGGTTGTTCCCACAGTTGGCATGAAAACGGAAAGTTACAAAAGTAACAGGGAAAGACAAACATTAATGTATTGTGAGGTAAAGTCCACTGAAAAGTTTTCTTTTATTTTGCTTTTTTTTAATTCACAAGGTATGAAATGCAGCTGAAATTGAAACCATAAGCACCATCTCACACAAATTGATCAAAGACACTCGATACAACTGTACAATTTATTGTCCTAATCTACTTCTGAACCTGAATAAATGTCCGATCAGTCCAGACCTTACAACAGAGTAAAAAACTGGACTTTTGCACAGGGGACCTGTTTTCAGACTAAGATGAACGATGCATTTAATTTTGATAAACAGTGAAAAGGAACAGAATTCAAGCTTGATGTCCAGCTAGAACCCTCCATCCATATTATTGTCTGCTGTTGGTCCACAGAGTTTTATGAATTCCAGTGTAAGCTATTTGCTCTACCATTTTGAAGCACTTCACTGCCCTGTGCTGGCAACCTGGAAATACTGACCAGCAAAGCTCTAACTTAAACTCCATGGAGAGTCTGGAAAGCATTGACAGTGGAAAAATATGTGACACCAGACCCAAAGCAACATGGACTCCCTGGACATCATCACCTCCATTCCTTGCAACGTTAATGCAATCACCGATGCAAAACATACTTAAACAAAGCACCACGTACTGTCAAGTGCTTGGAAACATTTCTCGATATCATCCTTAAATCATAATATTCAAAAATCCAAACAATTAAATCTGAATATATTATTTATTACTCTGCATGTAGAGAAATTCTGAGTATTATTTATTTTTTGAATTACTTAAATCAATTAACTATTTCACTACATTCTGAATTATTCAGATGCACCGATATCTGCAGAATCTGGTTGCAATTTATCTTCAGATCTCAAATGGTAAAATAAATTCAAATAATTTCATTTAGGATATGATTATCCTGAGCCATTTCTGCTGCCCTCTCTATGACCTTCATCATTTTATAAACACATATTTGTATTATAAAGTTTTTTTTCTTATAATTCAGTCTTTTGTAATGTGGGATCAGAGAATAGATCATGTTACAGTATGTGTGATTCTGGAAAAGTGTGTGCGGTATTATGCGTGTAGAAGTGGAACAGTGTTGGAATTAGCTTTAGAGTACTCCTGTAATTTTATTGCGCTTTTGTTTGTGCAATGGCAACAATGTCTAATCATCCATCTTCTTTACCATCCTGCACATTTAGCAGACTTTTCATTATCAGCTTCATTATATTCTGGGGACCTAAAACACCTAAAGGCAGATGTTTACGTCAGCTGGCATTTGGCTCAGATATTGGCTTGAACTGAATGTCAGAACACTCAATAACAGATGTTATTACCTGTTGGCACATGGACTCTGAGCAGACATCAAAAAACTGACCTTTCATACAAACTGACTCTCCAGCTGTCTGTCTTACTGTCTGTCTATTGATCTCTCTGTGTAAGTCCACAGGACCTTTTTGAGTGCCAAGCATCAGGCAGCTCAGCAAAGACCTAAACAGAAGAGGCCATAAAACGCTGCTGCACTGTCCAAAGTGCACAAGTAGACTGACTCACAACCATATAAACTTTGTCATTCAGGATTGTAAAATCTATAATTGGAGGACCTCTCACACTAAAAAAAAAACAACACCTTTAGAACTTTTGTAATACAAATGCCACCATCTGTTAGTCGCCATGCATAAAACAAGTTGAACCTTAATAGATAATATAAAGAGGAAAGTAGAAGAGTAGAAAGAAAAAATATGTTAGGGAATGTAATGAGGATTTTACAACACAATTCTACAGGTTGGGATTTTAGAATAAGTCATCACCTTCTGTGTGTCTATGAAAACAATAAAAAAAAAATAAAATGTACCTTTTTCATTAAAAAAAAACAGTAGAATTTACTCATATTTCAGTTGGTATCAATTAGAGGAAGAGTTGTAAATGCTATTAGTAAAGTGAAAAGGAAAAATGGATTTAGTCTCCTTACTAACATTTCCTAAAGTCTTTTGTTAAATCAAACGTATTATTATCATTATTATTATTATTATTATTATTACTATTATTACTATTATTCAGTACTGTTGTAAAGACCTTAGAGTTACTCATCTGTAGCAGCATGAAAAAATGATTATTTCATAATTACATGTGCAGGGTAATAAATGTAAAGTAAAAACGGATGGATGGATGGATGGATGGATGGATGGATGGATGGATGGATGGATGGACAGATTGCCCTCACACCAAAAAAGAATTCCTTGTTTGACTTTAAAGCTTTAGAGTTGAAAACTTTGAAAACTACCAAGGTGGGCCAATAGTCTTTGAAATAAAACATCAAAAGCAAGAGATGGTTTTGCTGTTTTTTTTTCTCCAACTAAAAATCCCTTTTATATTCTAAAGGAAACATAGAAATGTCATCACAGTTCACACCACCTTTGTCAAAGCTGTTTGATTTCTTTCTTCAAACACACAGGGGGCACATACTAATCTACGCTGGAGGCGGCCTGATAAACTTCTGGAATGTTGATCAGTGAGAAATCTAACACAGGAAAAAAAGTTTAATATCCTTAGAATTCAAACTAATCAAACTGTCAATTTAAGCATAATTCTAAGATAATTCTAAGGAGGTGAATTCTGCCCCCAGAGTAACTCTGTCGCCAAAGAGTTGTTTGTAAACTAAAAGCCCAATAAAGATCAACTGGAGCAGACCATTAAAAAGTGACATAAAGGCCTGTAAACACAAAGTGGATCCACAGACACAAGGAAACAGTGGGGCTGGCTAAACCACAGCCAACATGCATTCCAAATCCCATTAGCCTCACTAGTTGTTACTGTTGACCTGCATCAAAAGGAACTGCAAGCATGTGGGTCACAGACATGCCTGCAAACAACTGCAGCTCATTAGCAACTATTGAAAGTGTACCTGTATAAGATCACCAGAATTAAAAAAAAATGAAAAAGAAAAAAAGAAAAAAGGGCAAAAAAAATCTATAGTTAGTTTTGAAATACATTTTACAAATTGACCTTTTATTCAGATAAACCCACAAATACAAAAAAGACAATTTTGCGGTCCCTGCCCAGCAATCCTGTAAAGAATCATGGTTTTGATCCTATTTCCATATATAAATAAATAAATATAAAAGGATTCATAAACTAACCAAATATTTCCTCATCTATTTGTTGTTCAAATTAATTAGGATTTCAATTATTACAATTTCAAATAAGAAAATACAGGTTTAGAAATGTAAAATATCAAATATTATTGAGACAATAATTTTGTACCCTGACAATCTCCTGCGATATTAATAAAGTTTTATCCATCTATCTCTTTTTCTCTTTCTCTGACTGTTTATTGAATGATTATGAATAAGTACAAAAGGAGTACTGATTATATGTGAATACATAAATTGAACAATAAGTTGTTTAAAACTAGTACTCTCAGTTGTAATATTGACACTGCAAATACAGACAAAACTTTATTAAAAAGATATGGAAAATAATATAAACCTATTTCTAAAGGGTTGAATGTTCCCAGGACCTCTGTGACCTAAATAATTAGAAAACTAATTGGAGGGTGTTTGGAGCCACCAGGAATTGCCCTAGATAGAGACATCTAGCCAGCACTAGAATGAGAGAATTTGGGAAAAAAAAATAAGATTACGTGAACCGATTGAAATTAAAAAAACACAACAAAAAAAATACAATTATGTCTGAACACCAGAAATTTCCTCCATTCATTTGTATCTTTGTAAAAATTGTGCACTACTTTGCATGGGCGTAAGGCAGGGAGGGTGTGCAGTCCAGAGGTTTAGTAGAGACATACTAAAGTTTACTAAACCAATACACATAAAAAGTCATACACCAAAATAAGCAACTGTAATATTTTTTTTTCTGAGTAGAAAAACACAGACAACATCCTAGTAAACCCTCCAACCATGCAAAGCTTGTTCTGCATCTTCACACAGAAGGTGCAGTTATCGGAGCCTACTCCGCGACATGTTAGGACATACTGTACTTTTTCACCAGCAGTTACCTTGTATTATTATTAAAGACAGTATTGTTGGTTTTATGTAATGTATTTACCGTTGTTTATGTTGATGAGACAAAAAAAATAAACATATACCTGAGAAGGTTAACCATATTACTTTCTATTTCTTGTTTTGGATTCATAACAATGATTTGTAAGTTATTTCTCAGCTTATAAAGTTGATATTGCCCACAACCACAAAGGGATCTTGCCGGGGGATTTTTATGTAACAGGCTGTTATCGCTGAGAGTTGTTACAAGGTTTGCTGAAATTACCCTGAATTTCAGTAAACCTAATGGCAATTGAAATATTTTGGCCTAGAAAACCTAAGATCAGTATATATTTTTTTCGACAGTATCATGCATGTGTGCTTGTTTAGGTGTTCAGGGTTTCAAATGCAATTACCCAAGGGGTACACCCTATCCCGCCAACAACATGATCTGCCTGCCTACTAAACAGATCAGAAAAAGAGACTGATGGAGCAACGCAGAATAAAAATGATTGATTTTAAATAGCTTTCCTAGCAATGCTACTAAATCCTGATGAGAACCGCACTAAATATATTAAGTGGATATAAATATAGATGGAAGGATGTCAATCTAGGGCTTTAACTCTAAAGATGTGTTAGCACCAAACCATATAACGTGACTGTACTGTCAGTTCAGAAAATAAAAATGACACTTTAAATCACACAGGTTCGATGTCGACAATTGATTGAAAAATGCTACCAATATGAGTTTCAAGTGCAGATGCACATTCACAGTGTAGAATCAAAAAATGATATGAACATATCCATGAGCCAAACCTTAACATGGACCAATGGATATTTTCTGGCTAGCTTGAATAGTTCAGGTTACCAGTGTTTGAGTTCAGGGTCTGAGTTTGTGTGTGCATTGGTAGCTGCATTGAGAACCATGACTGAAAGCCATGGAGGAGAACATGGAACTGGTTAGGCTTTTCCCTGAATGACAAGTCACACTGTACTTTGATGGCCTTCTATGTTTTGGAACAGGGATTTGATCTGCACTTGCATATCAGTTTTTTTGTAGATGACTAATATCAAAACATTTAACATTATAGTTTCCAAAGAACTAATAATCAAAAAAAATAAATAAATATTTCTACATCGGGTGTGCTAAGTTACCCATTGTTTTTGTTAAGAAAAACTGCTGGTAGCAGCAAATGTATATGAAATACAATTTTCATGTAACACTGTTTAGTTTAAAATGCTAATTCATGTAGTGAAGCATAGGTATAGCCGTAGCCTCTATGATATTGTGTTCCCACTTGTTTCCTTGTTTTTTACCGGCTTTTTGTCCATGATGTTGTTTCCAAATCTTTATTGTAGTGCCATAAACCTTATAGTATTATGAAACCACTTCCTAGCACAGTGGCTTAGAGATGAGCTCTTAAACCTGACCTCAATTCACCTTCAAGTGTCAGACATGGTCTTATAAGTAATCTATCTACAAAGCAATGACTGCCTATTTGGTTACATTCTCTATCTACTAAGAACTTCAAACTTGGACCAATAAAAGCATAAAATGTGTGAATTATCCTGCCAAACCAGGAAGGCTTTTATAAAAGAGAACAACTGCGGTCATTGTTGCAAGTGTTTTATTGTGACCTTACAGGTGTGCCAGCAAAGACAGCTGAACTGTCCTTTCTAAGTGAGACAGTTGCCTACTAAATATCATTTTACTGTGAGTCTTTAACTAAAAACACAAGATAATCCAATAGCGCCAGCTTGCTTAAGGAAATGTTTGTCTAAAGGAAAATTATTTTAACTATGTTACCATGTTTGCCACAATATTATTTTGGATAAACATATCAACGTGATATATGAGACAATTTTGTTGCACCAACAGTCATACTCTTTGTGTTAGGTACCGGTTAGAAGAGACAGTATTCTCAGTTGAGTTCTAGACTAACCTCTCCCCAGACACTTCCTCTAGCACTTTTAGAATAATGCCTGAAGCATTCCAGGGTCAGCCAAGATATGTAGTCCCTCCAGCGGGTCCTTGGCAGCACCATGGGCTTCCGCCCAGTGGGATGTGCCTGGACCACATTGCTAAGAAGGTGTCCAAGGAGCATCCAAAACAAATGCCCTAACCACCTTAGCCAAACTTCTCTTAATGTAGTGGAAAGGCGACTCTACACCAAGCCTATCCCAGATAGCAGATCTACTCATTATATCTCTAAGTGAATGCCTGGCCACACTGCAGAGAAAGCTCATATGAGTGGATTGTATCAAGGACCTCCTTCTTTCAGTCATTTTCATACTGGTACAACGTCTGCATTATGGCAAGAGCCACACCATTTCTTCTATCAATGTCAAGCAGGACTGAACAAAGCCTAACGAGGACTAATGTAAGATAAACAGTTAACTGATTGGCCATGCATGTAATTAGCTGTATCTTAAAGACGGTCAATGGTGAGAAATTAAAGGAGATTGTTGCAAAAGTGGAGAGATAAAGTGAGAGGAAACGGTAAAGATTGCTTTGACATAATTCCACTGATTAGATGTAGGTAGGTTTATCTAACCATGAGACTGTGTATAATTGTTGCACATCCCTATTTTAGTCTCAGCAGTCAAAAGGAAATTGCTTCAGAGGTCTTATGGTTAATTTCTATGCAGATTTTCAAATCAATGCTTTGCTGCCAGAAAGAGAAGAGGCTTTCTCCATGAAATCTCTTAAGCAAGACATAAGTGTTAAGTTCTCTCTAAATGTGCCATCAGGAGTTTTAGAATTGAATTATCTGACTAAGGCTTGTAGAAAGTGAGATACCACGCAGGGTTTCTTGTTATTTCTCTGAACGCAAACTGAGCACAGGGTAAATTTATGTGGACATTCAACCTACAGAAAACTGTCTGCTGTCTTACATGTTTTTTTTTTCTCTCTGCAAGATGATTGACTGCAAGGTCTTCAGAAACTCCTTAATAACCTTTCCCAGCTTTGAAGTAGTATTTTTTTCCTCATTTATATCCTCCTTGAAACTGTAAACAGACAGTTATAACCCAGATGAACAGCCCGCCAAAACTTCTGCTTTTATAGATATAGTCATAACCAGTTACTACTTTGATCCTTCAATCCTCTGAAAACCTTAATTATGGACCTTTTTATTATTATACAAAGCTTTACATTTTTAGCTTAATTTATATTTAACATCAATGTGGAATTCATTGTGGCTGTGTTCATCTTCAGGTTAGATTGACATGATTTCAAAAGGAGATAAAAACAATTTTTTATTGCCCTGAAATGTAAAACTAAAGAATTGAAACGATCGCACTTATCATACCGTATGTATCATACAAAAAAAAAAAAAAGGTTGTGCATAACCATATCACAAGTAACTAAACAAAGGTGGTTTCTATTCATTTAATAAATCAAAGTTTATAGTTCACCATAAACTTGTTTTAATATATCCAGCAACCAGCAGTTTGTCCTTTTTAACTAAAAATGTCAAACTTATCTGAAGTAGACCAGTGGACAGAGTGTGTCTCAGTTAAAAATAGGATGCATTACATCTGCTTGTCACAAGAGCACTGGCTGGGGTTTCAGGCTGACTCATTCCAGCTGGTCAGTAATGAGACACTGCTAACCGTCCTTCAATTTAAAAAACTCAAGCAGCGATGTAAACTTGAAATACCAGTAAGCAATTCTAGCCCTGTGCATTCTCTTTAATACCAGTGGAGACTTTAACAAGTTTATTTTTATTTTTTTCTCACTTTAAAAGATATATTTAACATATTAGTAGTCTAAAAAGTTACATTATGCATGCAAAACAATGCTTTCATAACCCCAACATCCCTTTGCAATACTTTCTTCTACAGCTCTTAGACTTTTCCTACAAACAAGTATGGCTTGACGATATGGACACAATTTATGCATGTCAGTTATATGTATTTCTTAATACCATTGAATATGATATAATTCTGATATCAATATAAAAAACATGAAAGCATCGGAACGATGAAGATCCAAACAGATGCCTGTGCAAACGTATGCAGATCATTTTGACGCGTCTATGAAGCTCTTCAGATATAACATTTTAGAAATACTTATTCTGAAAAAAAATCTGTATTTTATTTAGATCGTTAAGCTCAACAGATTAAATGAACATATAATCAAGTGATTATTTCTCTTTCCTCATATTTCAGTTCCAGTGTTTTTGCGTCTTTTACAGTTTCTGTCCTTGCCTCCTTTATCTTTTTGTCTGACTCCAATACATTTAAGACAAACACACCAAAGCCAGAAAGTCTGTGTTTCCCAAATCCTTAAAAAAAGAAAGATGGAAAAACAACTCGCTCACACTCTTCTCTTTCATTTAAAGGGTGCACAACGTGCTTTCTACTCTACTCTAGCTGTTGCTTTGAGCATCACGCTGCACTTTTTACAGATTATTCATCAGACACTAAAATTGCAGACATTTGCCAGGACTATTGCCAGGTACCAGGAATGTTTTGTCAACTTATTACGGTCACTCTTGTTTTGTTGCTAAAACCTACCCTGCAGAAACTTAACCTATCGCTGTGTACTGGTGTACTGCCTAAAGACTTTGTGTCTGTGGTGAATGTCATTGCTCAAGTAGCCAATATGTTGTAAATACTGTAATCACAAACTGTGCAAAAATCTCATTAAAAGTACACAAGATATAAGCTGCTAAATATATAGTGTGTGTTAGATTCCAGTTCTCGAGAGCTATTGTCCTGTACCTGTTAGATGTGTCTTTGATTTATAACACCTGAATCATATTATAAAGTCCTCAGAAGGAATCTGGAAAAGTTGGCCGCAACTGAGGAGGTTACTAAGACATTTGATTAAGTTTGTTGAACCAGGAAAACATCAAAAAGTTGCAGGGAACCAGACCTCAAAGACTTAAGGTTTACGTCTCTTAATATAGTGTTTCATTTAATCATATTGCTCTTCCTCTATGTACTACATATCCAGGGCATGCTTGGCTGATCCTCTTCTCTTGGATGACATTGGTACATTGGAGCAATCTTGTCATATGTTTAAGAAAAGCTGTAGCATATACTGTGGGAAGAGTTACTGTGAAGATTTTTTTTTTTTCCTTGAGGATTAACTGTGCCAATGAAAGCAGCAATGCATGCTAAATATATTGCAAATATAATACGTGGAGCAGTTAGATCCTACTAAATATCCCCAAAGACATTGGAGGATTTAAAAGTAGGAATTAATGGAATAATACAACCTTTCAAACACTACAACAGCCACCTAATGGGGTGGAAAATGTTAAAGCTGTTCTCTATTAGATTCTCTAAAAGGATTATGTTACTAAGATAAAAAAAAACATAAACTTTTTGAGAAATTCATTTGCTTGTTTGTGTGCACATAGAGATTTCAATATAAAAGACTCAAAAGGAATGTCATGAAGTTATCAGTTAAGAAGCAGTAACCAGTTTTATAAGCTTAAAGTTTAACAACTGGCTCCCTTACCTCTAGAAGGTAGTATCTAACAACCTTTCAAAGTAGCAGTAATTAAATAAACATGTAACATTTTCAATTTCAAACAACTACTTTGTAAAGTGAGAAATGCTTAATATCGTTAAGATACAAAGCATCTTTTACACATTTAAACACATTTGCTTGTTTATATGTAGGTACATGGAAATAGAAACAAATGTGTGTATAAGTGCAGTCAAAAGGAATCTCATTAAGTTGTCAAATAAGAATTGGTTCAAAGTTTTACTAGTTTTAAGTTTCACAACTGGTCCTATGACCTGAGAAAAGCTCTAGGCTTCAACGGTCTTATCTTGAAGTCAAGTTTTTTTTTTTTTTAGTTCAGTGTAACGAACCCTTACCTTAACCCTAAACCTGTCTTATTTGTATTACCTCTACTGTGTCTGCATTTCGATTAAATTAAAAAGATGATTACATTTTTGGAGATACTGATACTTGCAATTTGTTAATGGTGAAAAATAAGAAATAGGTATTACCAAAATAAGAGATCACTTCTAAAGGCTAATCATGCTCATTTTATTAGAATAAAACTCAGCCAGAAACTAGTTCTGCTCATAGTCTTTATTATACAAATTACATAAACTTTTCCACTGATTTATTATATGCTATGCATATAGCATATAGAATAAGTTATAGGATAAAATCATTTTTATTTTGAAGATAAACAACACACTCGGTTTTGTTAAATAGACCCCCTTTAATGTGTGTTATTTATGGAATTAAATTTATAAAAACACATTACAAGACTTAAATGTGCATGCATATATCATATTTACTTATAAGCATCAGTACAGGCTCTAAGTTTGAAATTGATTACAAATCAGGTAGTGTCTTCAAGTTCTATAATCATCTGTTTTGTCTGCTCTTACTCCTCCATGCTATTCTGCTTCTGTTTTGCCTGTGTGTATTTGCTCTGCAAGTGGCTCCAAAAGAGTTGCACCCTGAACCTGTGTTCTGCTACTTAATGACAGCTTGATGACAGCTGAGGTTGTTCTTCTAGCTCTACTTTGTCTCTATTTGATAGTGAGTGAAATCTCTGGAAAACTCTGATTAATCACTCCTGTCTGTGCTGTCAGCCACTGTTACAGCATTCAGTTTACATGCCAAAGTTCCCTTGATATGTCATAAGAGTGCAACAAAATCGCTAAATAGTAGTCTGAGAGTAATTTTTAACAATTGCTCATGGCGTGACATTTATTTCAACAATATTTTACCAGTGTTATTTTTACATACAGTAACGATTCCGTGTTTTAGTTCTGCTGGGATCCACATGGTTATGTGTATTTGTTATAAGTTGTATCGTGATCCTTATTGTTATGTGTAGAGTGTTAAGTGCTTCCCCTGTCTGACTCTGCTGGCTCTCACTCACATGGGTTAGACCTGTCATGTGGGCGGGGGATCGGTAGAGGGCAGGACCGGGACCGGAAGTGGGGAAGAGTTCAGGTTGGGGTTAGCTGTTGTTCTGGTCTGTTAAATGTACTAGCTTGCTAGTGGTGTGAGCTGTAGCCTCAGGAATAACAGCTTGTGCTTATTCTAATAAACCCTGTTTGGCGGGACTACAACTACAGTGTTGGTGTCATTACAATACAATTACAGTATATGGATTTATAATGAGAGAAGTATGTCACAAGCATTTTAAGGAAATTTAGGTTCTTAGTGTTTGCAGCAAGATGCTGCACATCAGCTGTGTAGTGTGAAATTTCTTCTGCCATCTTCTGCTGGGCTAACGGCATCAGTGCATTATGAAAGCATTAAGAAAGCATTAAGAAAGCTTAAAAAAGCTCACCAGGGTAATAAAGAAGGTCCGCTCTGTTCTACGATCCCCCCTTGAATCTCTGGAGATGTTTTCACATAGAATTCTTCATAAAGTTAAGAATGCTACAGACAACATTGAGGATCATCATCAGAAGACTGTTAAAACACCAACAAAGTCAAAGGCCTCTCCAGATCCGGTGCAATATAGACTGCAACAGTAATTTTTTTCCTGCCGACAGCTAACAACATCTGAAACATCTCATTTAAAAGAATTAATGAAGTATCTTTGAATTTAATTGAATTGAACTAAATGGAAGTGCTTACATTACCATATAAACTGATATTTCCAGACTTGAATACTTGTCTGGGATGAAAGGCGAGAAGGATAAACGCTTCCAGGGGTGTGAGGAGACATACTCCTCAAAACAAAAAAAAAAAAATGTACCTTTCAATTTAAAACTGCCAATTTAGTGCTCTCTAATAGAATAATCAAGCAAAGTTACAGGACAGATGTAACATATACATTATCAGGGATGGCATTTCATCTTTTCAAAGGCAAACATATTCTTTATCTTAAGACTATTTCTCCTAATTCCAGCATTTCCCTCTTTCCCATTCAATTTCTTTGAGGTATTTAACAATAGTCCTCACTGTCACCCTTTACAGAAGTAGGTGGAAAAGATGTTTTCGCATTATGACACTCGAACTTACCAGAGATAGTAATGTTTTTGGCTAAACAGTAAACATAACTCTGGCTAGTGTAATGACTACAGAATTCTTTAATGAAAGAAAAAGTTGCAAAAATAAAAACATTATTTCAACTCTAGAGGAATCAAAAAACTGCAATTTCATGATAATAACATTTTTGCTCTTGTGATACCCCTCAAATGTTTGAATCACCTATTATGGACTAATAATTTAAATTACACAGATTTACTGATGCCATGAAGATACATCACTTGATTTTGAAAAAATGTATGAAATGTGAAAATATGAAAGGAAATGAATCAAAACAAATATGAAATTACAGGAAAAAGTGTAGATCATATTTGACTAAAAAGAAATAGAGGAATAATGAGAGATAATTAGTCAAGGAATGTCTATAGGCCTTTTCATCTGAGTATACAACTCTGCTACAAAATAATAGAACATTCATTCATAGTGTAGTTAAGACTTTGGGAAAACAAGGTTTTGTAAAGAATATATTTCTGAGAATTAGACAAACAGACAGTATGTAACTTGTACACCACTGCACTTCAAGGTTGTTTCAAGCTTGCAGGAGGAGTGGAGTTTGTCAGAATTTAGTGTGTGCAGGACATGTTTTGCACGAGCATACTGTATATTAGACTGGAAAACAAACCACTTAGACTGGCAATTGTGAGCTGAAGTTGATAGCACAAAAATGTGGCTTATTACTGCAGGAAGTAGTTCTACGTAAAGGGCCCTTTACAGAAAACACATAGCTAGTTTAGGCAGTAAAAGCTAATGTCGGGGTATGCCAGTCAACGTCACCTTAAAGTCTCTCAAGCCAGTTCCTTTAACAAGGGCTTTAAAAAGAGTCAAAGTCCTCAAATCACTGAATCGTAACTGTTGTCTGTGCTCAGATCAGCTTCCCATTTCGCTCTGATGAGCAAAATCCAATAAGGTAGGATTGATTTCTAATACTTTAGCTCTAAGTGGGAACATATCTTACTAAAATCAAGGCTCCTTTCAGGCACACGCCAGACCTAGCTGGAGAAACAAATTAAATGCAAGGACCATTCCATGTTTTTAGGCGGGCACACTTTCTTAATTTTGTTTGCATTAGGCTTAACAATGGCTCTATGACTACTCCTACTGTACTGAGAGACTGCACCGCCCATGCTGCCGAGGTTGGTGCATGCACATGTTCCCAGCTCACCTTTAAAGCTACACTTTGTACCACTCTCGTGTTTAACCAAAGTCATACAGTAATAAAACAACTTTCTGAGATAACTCCAACAAGTACCCCATCCATTATGTTTGCTGTGCTAAACCAAAGAGTCTTGGTAATATCCAATAGAATAGTGTTATACAGTTAAAACAATACTCTAAACCAAAGTGTAGAATTATAATCCACAAATTTTTCCATGGTACAACCATGTTTCCAAGAAAAATGGGCAATGACAATCTATCTTTATGAAAGAGCACTGCAAATGATTTGAGTCTGATATTCTGGGAGCAAAGCAGTATAACAGCTCTCAAATGCTGTTAGTGTCACTGACTGTGAGAAAACTGAGTGAGAAGGAGATGACATCTGTCTG
The DNA here is from genome assembly GCA_034780135.1 of Jordanella pulchra. Taxonomy (NCBI): domain Eukaryota; kingdom Metazoa; phylum Chordata; class Actinopteri; order Cyprinodontiformes; family Cyprinodontidae; genus Jordanella; species Jordanella pulchra. Next base: position 4,305 of record JAUZNJ010028560.1, on the reverse strand, counting down.
AAGCAAGCAGCAAGTCCTCTTTGAGGCGATGACATGGACGGACTTTGTAGTTTTTTCCTTTAAACTACTTATCAATGTTCCATACAGTTCTAAATTAGCCTAAAGCATCTTTGCCTATAGGTGAAAGCAGAGACAGGGATGACTGGTTTGCTGATTTTGTATTGATTTAAAGCAATTTCATGACCATCTGACTGACAAGTATTGCTTTGAAAGTCAACATTTTTACTATAACTCATTATAGATAAATATGTAAGAGTAAGTTTGTGTTTACAATAAAGTATACACTATAGACTTTTCCAACACACCAAAACCAAATTTCATAGTTTGGCAGAAATCAGCATCAGTTTTTCTGACACTTTGGCAAAGGCCAGAAGTACCTTAATAACTTAATAGGTGGCTAAGTAACTAATTGCACATACTAATTCATTCTGACAGGCATTCAAAAGGAAATAATTATTTACTGCATGACCCCTTCAATCTTTCCCATTATTTGACATTAGTCTTAGACAACAAAGGTGCTCGAGGAGCACTTGATTTATTTAACTCGACACTCAAACAATAGCTAATGTGTGCATCAGGGTTACACATTCAAATTTTTTAGATTAACTCATCAGCAGCTGCAGTCTCAAGACAAAACCTTTAAACAGAACATGTATGTGCATTTATGCAAAATTATCACTCAGGGTAAAATAAATCATCATTATTGATAACATGATGTTAAATATCAACTATAAATCAAGGAATGAAAAGAATGAGATGTATGCATAAAAAATAAATAAATAATGCAGATTTACAAAATTTGCTTAAATTAAAATTTGGCAATGAATATAAGGTTAGGAAATCTGTTTAATTAAAAAATAAAAGTGTATTTCACACAATTAATACTTTCTTCTTATTTAAGTTCAATTTAGTCTTGATAATCATTTAGTTTGTTTTGTTTATATTTACATTGGAAAATCATATTGACAGCCTCTTTGTAACTACTAACATATCAATGACCTTTGCCGCCACTCAGACCTATGAGGTCAGTGTGATTTCTTCTGCCATCATCAGTTGATAATGACAGTCATCATTAAATGTCTTAATGAAACTAAACACGCTAATAAAGAAGATCTGCTTTATTCTTAAAACTTCTCTAGAACCCCTGAGGATGAGTAGTTTAAACAGAACATCTATGTGCATTTGTGTAAATTTATCACTCAGGATAACAACTTATTATATGCAACTTATTATACATGGGATTCACCACTGGTCACTTCCCGCCCTCCCCTGTGCAGTTTGCATAGGACTTCTATGTAATTCCACCGGCCTCGCAGCAGACATCGCTTTCCGTCTGACCGCACCATAAGAGGCATTCTTCCCTGCATTCAATAAACAATTTCTTGAATAAGAAGTTTAAGAAACCCATATAACAGTTATATTTAGTTCCTTTTTAGGATGTATATATAGGAAGTATTTCCGAATGGATTCAAATGATGTCGAACATTCATCGGCAAAGGATATGGAAACGTAATGTCACAAATTGTTGTTTTTCCATGTTTAATTATACGAAATTTGACTTCATTATGATAAAGCACTTTTATAAAGTGTTAAACTTAAGTGCTTAGAACAATAAGTTATGATTTAGAGCTGTGTGTGTCTAATGTGTCTAATCTTGATGAATTATTTCTCCCTCATCTATGGAATACCCAGACAGCGCTGGCATTTTAAACTGATGAGTTCTCAACATTCTCAAAGCCTAAGGTAAATAGAGAGACTTTGCAGACGAACATTCATGGACTGATGTTTGAGTTTTAGCTTCAGGTTTGCTTTGCTCTCTCTGTGTCTGTTTCCTTCCTCTTCGGGGTCTTGGAGAGCTAAAACACTGCCTTTCCTTGGGTAAAGTCTCTCCTCAAACTGATCTCTTTCCATCTTGAAAAGTGAAATTTTTCTGAGGGCTTTATTTTCATGAGAAGGAGAAATCCAATGTGACTAAGGAATAAACTCTGTGTCCAGACTGTTATTAACAACAAAGAAAACAGATTGTTTACATAACAGTTTTTACTTAAGTCTGTTTTTATCTGCCTTCCCCTTTCAGCTTCACATCAAAATTTCTATAACATTTAGATTGCTCAAGACAGAAATTAGTGTCTTTAGAATTAAAGAAGGCTGTCTATTAGAAACCGATGCATGTGTTAACCTTAGGCTGCTGAAAGAGGTGCATGAAGTTTCCTTCCTGTTTATTCTCATTTTATGTAGAGATCAACAAAATAAACATGACATTAATGTATAGTAAATAGAGGCAGCAGCACTGCATGCGCTTCACATAATCTAAAAGTGTGACTGCTGAATGTAGAAATGAATCGATGGATACTTACATGTGTCTACTGTCACTGCTGGTACAGTACAAGAAAAAAACAGTTGGAAAAAAAGTTGGGCGGTCGATCTATTGTTCTACCTCTAGTTCTATTCTTCCAAGTCTGTAGTTGTATATTAGGGTTCCTAAAAGTGCTTTGTTTGTGGGTGACAAATTAAGTCTGAGGCCACCTCCTCTGTTAAGGGATGGTTTTAACAAAGATGGCTTCTTTGACCCACCTCTCAAACCTTCAGATATAAGACAGAAAACTTCCCATCCAGTTGCCTAAACTGAGTCTTCCAAGCTTGACAATGACCTGTATGACTGAGAACCTTCACAGATATATAAATTATTAATTATATAATTTAAAAGTATTTAATGAAAATGACAACAAGAGGTTAGTTTTTTTTTAATAAAGGTATGTGCAATGAATATACAGTATAGGCTTTGTTTCTATATTATAGTTGTTGGGTTTTTTTATACTGGGGCTGGTCTTCACCTTTCATATCTATTGTATTTTGTTCTCTTCTAAAAGATTATCTATACTCCCAGGCCTTCTGGAGAGGGTAAGAAAAAACCCACAGTAAGGCATCAATTTCTAACTACTATCAACCAATAAAAAAATTAATAACAAACAAATTAATGAAAATTAAATAAAAACAAACAGCTTTAAAGAATTTCAACTTTTTTTTTTTGAAACACATACAGGCGTTGGTTGTTGATAATCACTTCTACATAAATCATTGTTTTATTGTTTAGTTGTAGCTTAGGTGTTTACAGTTTTAGCAAACATCATCATTCATCTTATTGCATCAGATTATTGACAACTGTCTCTGTAAAACTACAGGACTGGATATTCTCTCTATCTAAAAGTGGTACCAATATGAAATTCACCTATAAATGCGTGAATCTCCTTATTGAGTTCTTTCCTTATCTTTATAGTTGAGCAATTGCTGCTATTACATAAAAATTGCTTAGAGATTTGTAAGGAAATCAAGAAAATAACCACAATATAACTCCACTGACTCACATACCTTAGAGTAAAAAAAAAATAAAAAATTACTTTCTCTTACTCCCTCTTAAAACAATTGTTACATGAAGTTATGCACAAGCACCTCCCACACACTGTGGTTTTAAAAGCTACAACTATAATTACTGTTGGACAACAGCAAAGGGAGACCTGAAAATGAAGGAAAGCAAGTACTACTTGTCCCAACCAAACCAGTGGAAGTATTTGGTTCTATCCGCAGGTAGCGTGATTTGAAAAGTGTAGTATTGGTTTTCAGCTGTTGGTTAGAGAAATATTTAGTGGAGAGGGGTTCTGAATGTTAACGAACATTGAGGTTAACATATAAACCTATAGAATACGTTCTTTTTGCATTTCATTCAGTGTAAATATTTCAGTCATAAATGGATAAGAAGAGATGCAGTTTTTGAGATTTAGTGCCAATGTCTCTTCTCCACTACTTTTAAAGGGTAAGGGACATGCTGAAACCCATTTGAGTTGATACTGATTTCTCCTTAGGAACCCAAAAGAGAGCATTTATACTTATAGCTGTCAACGCGCATTTGTTAAATTTTAAATGGGGGAATGGCAAATAACAAATGGCTGGAGTTGACATTTTAAAGATATCAAGAAAATTATATTACTGGATAGCAATAACAACCATATACATAGGCCTCCATGTGTACCGTATTTTCACGACCATAAGGCGCATACAAAAGTCTTTTTTTTCTCTCAAAATGTGAGGTGCGCCCTTTAGGGCGGGGCGTCCTTTGTGTTTACTGCGGACGTTATTATTGTTGTCTTAACAACCCTGAGAATGGCAAAGAGACACGCCTATGAAGCTCAGTTTAAACTGAAGGCTATCAGCTACGCGGAGGAACACAGAAATAGCAGCCGCGAGAGAACTCAAGATTAACGAATCGATGGTTCGCAAGTGGAGGAAGATGGAAAACGAACTCCGACA
>JAUZNJ010028559.1:0-16004 GCA_034780135.1 Jordanella pulchra | reverse complement strand
TAAGGTGGATCCAGTTTGCCGTGCTGCCTGTTCTGAGGACACATCACCTGTAACTCTGTTTCTGGACTCTGTGTTAAATAAACTTCTTGATTTCCACTACAACCTGATCCTGCCTCTGCCTCACCACCCTCCAAACAACCGCCACCATGACAATCTTCACTTTTAACCATTTTTAATTTTTCTCTAGTATGCCATGCTAACCACTAAAGGTTAATAAAACCAAGCTTACAGCCAAAACATCATCTATAAATGTATATTTCAACAGTATATTACAGTTTAAGGAGTATATTATTTGCAAAAGCGAGACTACTTTTTTATTTTGATACAAATATCCCCTACTATAGACAACTAGTTAGAAGTAAAATAAAAAAAAAAAATCTAACTTAATAAGAGGAAGATGAGGAATGGTGTAACTGTGCTGTATTTCTTTGTATGACATTCTACAAACTGTATTTTCTTCATTGAATCCAACATTATCTTGATGTTTGTGCATCTATTTCTTATAGTAAGGATTACGTGTTTTGCTTTGAAACATAGAGCTCATGCCACCAAAACTATTATTTGTCCACAGGACAATCTTTCACAACCACTTGTAAATGTCAACATGTATTTCACTCTTGTCTTGCTTTGGGCTCCACAGGGTCCTGTCGTGTACACAGCTATACAAAGAGAGTAATACTCTGCCTTCCTGCAAATAGACTAAATGATCTTTCAAACATTTTGAAAACAGTTTTACTAAAAGAAGAAAATATTCTAAAGGAATTCATCACTTAGCATAAAAATAAGCATTTTAAATCTTTCTCTAAAGAACTTTTTTGGAAGAGAAAAAAATTAGCCATTTTCAAAAACATGCTGGCTAAAAAAATAAAACATGTTGTAACTAACCTTTGCATTATGCTCTCAAAATAAAACAGCACAGGCACAGGGTTGTATTTTTTACAGAATATAATGGAAACTATGTTAAAGAAAGGAAACTGCAGCCACAACAAAGACTGGATTGGTTTATATCTTTGTAAAACTGGTGTAAGGTGATTCTCATAGAGCTGTTTATGAAGTTGGCCCAACTCAATTTGTAAACAAGGGGGCGCAATAAGCCATGCAAATCCTGCATCATCCCTCAGAAGCATCCTTGTTTCACTTTTTTTTGAGCCCAATGAGGAATCATTACCTCACTTTATTTGTTTTCTTGTCTCCTAATTTCGTACCATGGGTAAAGTACACTTTAAATTGAAATGTTGAAATTGATTTTAAATGTCTTAATCAACCCCCCTTGCTAAATACGCAATGTGTGTTTCCAAATGATAACCTGACTGATTTACCCTGTGATTAGGAAATTTCACTTAGGTTTTTTTAAAACCATAGTGGATGTGTTTTTCTTGGGCACCATGTCTCTGTTCCTTTCAGACTCATGACATTGCTGCAAAATTGCTGCTTAGGTCCAGCCAAAATACACCAGGGCATCTTAGTCAGAGCTAGACAGGCACAGTTGCAGAGAATCGTGGATGGGCTCAGCAGCCCCATTCTTTTTCAATGGATCAAAGTGCCACAACCCCTATATGATCCTATTTTCTGTCAGACCAAAATATACCTTCTGTGCATCCCAGCAGAGAGGGTGTCTTTTAGCAAAGGAAAGTTAAGGACAGCTTACTTTTGATGCCTCACAGTTTGAAGATTAATAATTTAGTAAGTATTTAATGTTTATGGTGCGAACATTGCCACATAAGAAAGCCTAACTGCAGACATATTTATATGCTTACCTTTTACACTTTAGTTTAAAATACTTGCAAATATAAAATGTTGTTAAAAGCTTGAAGGTAAAAATATTTTTTTATATTCATTTTGATTTTAGTTTTTTTAACAGTAAAAGATTTATTTAGATGTTAATGATATTAAAAATAAATTAAAACATATATATTTCAGATGAATATTTTATATATTTTTATTCATGAAGTTAAAAAAAGATAGTGGCCAGAAGAGGCAATAAAGAAACATTCAAAGGTGTGTAGAATAGAACAAAATAGTCACAATATTTATGAACACACCTGATGTTAAATTTTCAATAACAGAAAATGATAGTAGAAAAAAAAGAAATCATTGTTAGTCAACTAATAAAAAAAAAAACAAAAAACAATGAAGTCCTGCAGTTTAAAAACAATCCAGGATTCAATCACATCTGTATTTCATCAACATGGTGCTGGGTAATCTCACACATTTAGGCTCTTGGTAAACTAAACACAATCTGCTCTGATGAGGCTATTGTGGACATACTTGCAATTGTACAATTGCTTCTGATTAAAGATTTGAATTTCCTGCAGGTGTCGCGTAACACTGCACACAGTGGCTAACCTAACAAATGGTCAGTGGAGATCCTGAAATCATGCTTTTTTCGCAAAATTGGGGAAGAAAAAGTATAACGTAGATGAGTTCTAGCCTCTTAATTGTTTTAATTTAACTACTGGTTGCAATGAACTTTACCTGACCTAGTGTATGTATAGAAAAAACTAAGGGGGGGCATTTAAAGTGTTGGTCCCATTCAAGGTTAGAAAGTGAGAAAATTCATACCTTCAGTTGGCTGGGGACTTTATTTTGGAGAAAATGATGGCCTGCATTGCAATGGATTGTTGTTAAGACAGTTTTGTCCCAATACTGCCAAGTTTGAGAAGAAAAACAAACACCCTGTCAGAATAAAGTTGATCTCGTGGGGTCTCTGTTGCTATTTTGACAGTGGAGGTTCCTGTCACAATGCCTCTGTCTGGGAGTAGGGGGATCGAATCAAGTAAGATTCTTTAGTGTGTACATGAATGGAATATTGTTAGGCCTTTGCCAAATTGACGGCATGCTGAAGAAGTAATTTAGTTATTTGAATTGGCTGTGTTGAAGCAGGGACACAGGTAAAATCTGCAGGACAGTAGCTCTTGAGGGACCAGGGTTGGAGACCCCAGCTCTAGTCTGTGTCAGGGTCTGGGGATTGTTCACATAGTTTTAATGTGCTCCAGAAACCACCCTTTAAAGTTGTTGATATATAGATTTTATTCTTGACTCCAATACCCCCCCCACACACACACACACACACACAAAAAAACATGTTATAAAATTAAGTTTTAAGGAGACAGGAAAACCAGTGTCCCAACAGCTTAGACTGGTATCAGATTGCACCACATGTGGTGTCAATAAGTGACAAGATAATCTCATTATCAGCTCCATGTTAAAAAAAATGAGTCTTGCTGTGACAAAAATCTCACTGACACTAGTACATTTTGGACATTTTTAAAGTACCTGCGTGTCAATATAGGGCCCTTGCAACTTATGCAGACTGGAGTTCTTATATGTAGACCACAGGTGAAAACTGTACGAAGACATACAATATGCCTTAAAGACTTCCAGAGTTTTATATGTTGCCCTGTGACAGACTAATGTCCTGTCCTAAGTCTACTGGAGATAAGCACCGGCCCAACCGCAACCCTGACTGACCAAGCTGGAGATAATGGATGGATGGATGGATGCGTCCATCCATGCATGCATGGAGTTTCAGCTTCACTTTGTTAGCACATGCACTAACTTCACAAGCAAGAGCATTTGAATAATATATAATTTTCTAGAGATATCCTCATTGTCTAATGAAATAATGTGTCCGAGGTACTTGGTTTTGTTTATGACACCCAGTATGAAATTGGACAAAGAAAAATATGGAATTGGAATATATTTATCCTGTTTACTTTTACAAATCATGACCACACTTTTGATGGATTGTACTTAATGTCATGATCCATACCAACAGATGTTTAGTAGTTGCTGTAACCCAACAATACTTGGACTAAAAATGACTAAATCATTTGTATACATGCAGTGGTATAAAGTTACAAGCTAAAACACATGAAAGTAAACTTGGGATAAGTTTACTACTGTAAATTCTATTACTGACTTTTAACAGAGCCAAGACACTGTATCCCTATTTCATCTGCATTGTTTGCTGAGTGTACAGATATACGAAATATATCAATATATTTCATAAATATACGTAAAATATATCCAGGTTTACCTTTTGTGTCAAGAAAATTAAACAGTAGAGCATATGTGACCCGTTACACACATATAAACATATCTGTGTCCAGACTAACCTTAAAACCAAACTGGTTATATGTAGAATAATTTGAAACTACACTGACCAGCACTGATGGACAGTGATTATCAGAACTGCCAATCTTCCCAATTTTATCTTTCCTGACAGTCAACACAGAGTCAGGTAGAAGACCATGTACAAGAAACAAATGGAAAGTAGTGGAGCACTGCTTGCACTTGCATACTTTACATGCTCTGCTGAGACTCTATCCAACCTAGTGGTTAGACAATCTGGAAATAGGTGAAAACTTCAGCAACACTTGAAGTACAGGAAGAAACTATTTCAGACCAACATGTTTTGGTTTATAGCCTTCTTTAGGGTAATTTCCATAGCTGCATGGTTTTCATGAGACAGGATTTTATCTGTATGATCAACATTATTTAGAGTGTATGGTTTACTTGAAAGACAATCAAATAATCTACTGTAATGTACCTGCCACAGCTTACCAATGCCAGATATGCCATCAACCGCAAAGGGCACATATGTTTTCTCAGATGTCGTACTTGAAATTCCTTTTATAGAACATAGTAGGTAGCATTCTTAATTTTGGGCTCGAAAACACAGTTTACAATCCTCTGTGTGAGTACTGTATACTCTAAAACACACTGGATGTGAAACAACTCTTAATAATACTCAAGGGCAACATTCATTGGCAGTCTCACTGTAAAACATTGCATCACTGAGAGCAACAGAAAGCGGAGAGACAGTAAAGAGGCAAAGATGTGAGCCATAAACAAACCGGCACCATGGCCTGGAAATCTGTTCCTTGGCAGACTTAGGCAGCCACAGCTCCCAGTTGGCAAAAAGGCACTGGAGGGAAACAAACTTGATTTTGAAATCAATGTCTCTCCAAATCGCAACAGCTTGTCGCTCTAGTTAAACAGATGTATAGGTCAAACTGCAAGGTGTGTTGGTTGCCTTTGTGTGAATGCCTGTGTGTGTTTTTAGAGCCAATGTACTTCACAAAAACTAATGGGGCGTAGAAAAACTAAGGGAAAAATGAATAAAGTCATTGATGCCTAAGATTGAATGGTTACAAAAGCCATAGGGGGAAATAATAATGAGCAGGGAATCCTTGAGATTAGTGAGGCTCTACTCGGAGCTTGAATTGTTCAGAAAGGTTTGTCTTGTCTGTCTTGTCATACTAACAAAAGAATTTCCGTTAATGACAACATTGCTTTGCAGAAAGATACAATTTGTTGGAAATCAGACACTAATAATTAATAATTAACGAAGACTGGATGAGGGTGTAAGTTTCTGTTTTGTTCTCAAAGAATAAGTCAGACGATTGTACAACGGGGTGTAGCTAACAGCTAAATTTAAATCTCCTTAAAATTGATTCATTAGGATTTAAAAAGACAAGGCTTGTGCACAACAAACAGTTTCAAAAATGTTGTAATAGTCAATAAAACTTACAGAAATCAATGACAAGTTACAAAAAGCTATTGGACTGTGGAACTAGATTGGGTTTCAATTTAAAAAATAAATGTTGCAGATTAGTACCTTTATATTGCATCACTAAGTAAAGTCATATTCAGCTAGCCAAGATGTGTTTTTCTGCTTCCTACCCTTATGGATGTTTAAGATGTTCTAGGGTTTTGTATGTGAAGTACTAATGAGTAGTCTAATCTGCAACAAAAGAATCAATGACAATTTATAATATGAATGACAAACAGATACTCAAAATGGGGCATGAAAGGACTATGTATCTCCACATCATAAACAAGATAAAACTAGAAATAAAACAAAAACACCCACCCAGGGGCCATCTTGCCAGAAGCCAAACCCAACTAACAATGAAAAACCTTTTTAGTAGGGGTCGTTTACCAGTCAATATATTTAAAGAAACATTTGTGATTCAGTTAACTGAAATAAAGATTACATAAACACATATAATTATACAAAATGAAGGAGACAAACTATAGAGAATTGTTTACTTAATATTTCCTTCAACAACAAAAACATCCTACAGTAGAGCTGAATGCATCCTCTGTATTTATGCATTTTTATATATCTAGGGATTTTTGATCAAGTACGTAATCTGTTACAGAATTCCTTCCATCCTCAAGACTAAAATACAATATTTTCAGTCATTGAGATTACTTCAGTGATTACTATGATGATTTCACATCAGTCACTGTCAAGCCAGAGTTAGAAACGGATTCCTGACTCTTAAGTCGTAGGCTTTTCCTTGCACAAAGCTTAATGATCAATAATCAACAAAGTACCAAAAAATACAGTTTAGTAGAGTTTAGGATAGACCACCGTTTATTGATGTGTCCTAAATCTTTGCCCACCTATGATTGTTTGTAAAGATGAAAACTATTTCAAAGGAACATTTTTGCAACTGATGTAGTAGATGTTTTTTAATCGTATATCTTGCTCTAAAGGTGAATAAAGAAAATAACCAGAACTAAGCATATGGGCCAAGATTTTACAAATGATATTCTATTGCTGTTTTTTGTAAACATACTGTAAGTTACGTCTAGAACATTAGGATGAATATTCCTGTTCAAAATTGTATGCCAAAATGTTAACAAAAATATTGTTTTTTTATACTTTTCATATAAATAAAATGAAATTTAAGTGTGAACTTAGTTACCATTTGATTGTGGTTCTTAAAAATGTCTTTATATCTAATGACACCCCTGCTTATCTTTTCTGCATGTCTGTCATTAGCTAGAGGTAACTACTATCATACTATCATATTGTGCAAAAACATTTGAAGCTAAAACAACATGCATAAAAAGGAATTCATACATTTTTAATTTCTAATGGAACAAATAATTATGAGCTTTATTTAAACTCACCAATCTCTTAACTCTTAAAACAATGACTACCACTGAAAATAAACTGGTAGGAAAAAATACATGGTAGATGTGAAGAAGTTAATTAAAAAGTACAAAAGAGGTTTGGGTTAAGTATTAGATGGGGGAAAGGGATTAAATTGACCTTTAGCAGGTTTCTTTGAAAGCTGAGACATTTGATTTCTTATTACAAGCATTATTTTCTTACTATGTTTTTTCTACAGTCAGATAAAACTAGATAAGGACTTACAGCGGTTCAATTTTGACATACATTTCTTGATTATATATAAAAATTTAAAACAAGGTGTTTTTATCATCATATGGCGTAACTATTAAGAACAATTGTATGTCATCAAGTGTCTACTTGATAATTTGGACATCATCAACATTAATACAATTATAGTCTCTTGAAGCATTTATTTGTGCAGCATTTGGTGAGTTTTTGTCTGGTTTTATATTTGCGTATTGTGCTTTAATCCTTATTGCAAGTGAGCAGTCAATTTTTTTTCTCTCTTGCTGCCAATCTCAAGCTTTCTCTCTCTCTCTCTCATGTGCTGAAAGGCCCTACGGCTTTCTGTGCTTTTCTTCTAATGAGGTATAAGCCAGAGCTCGCTTTAATATCACAATTATAGACGTTTCCATGGGTTTTAGGGTTGTTTTCTTTGTGTTGTAAAGGCATAGACATAAAGGACACAGTGCTCTTTCAGTGCTCTTACTCCATCACTTTTCCAGGGGCTTGCACATCAAAATTACACCCACCGATGTCAGATGGCTCACAAGGTAGCCTGCTCAAGCCACAGCATAAACTGGCTACAGCCCTGCTCTGTTTTTGTAAGTTCACATTATGTTTTCTATTCATTACCATCCATCATTTCCAATAAAAACATCTAGGCAATTTTCATAAAGTATTTCCTTTTGAAGTCGTTTTTTTTCTGGAGCTGGAAAGTAATAGCTCTAATAGAGCTATTATTATCAAAACATAATTTCATTTAGTTCATTACTGGTATTTTATTATTGCAAAAAGGTAAATAGGCAACCATTAACACTGTGACAAACTCAGGTTTATAAAACCCATTTGCTAGTCCTTGCATAAAATAAGGAAATAACTCTATTCACTGCAGCAGTATATGATTATAATACTAATATACGTATGACCTGTTTCGATTTTTGAGTTGACCAAAGTGCAGGTTATTCTCATTTTTTTTCCGTGAAATTTTTTTACTTTTCCTCATCTAGGGTCATGAACTTCTGAGTAAAATCTGGAGTCTTTGATGGGTTGAGGAGTGTCTGCACACAGTTTGTGTACAAAGATGATGTTGCGGTCATTTTGACCCAGACATAAGTAGCCGTTTAAATACAAAATAAACATGCCTCTTTGATGTGTTTTGTTTTGATTGCCTCAGAATAGCTATTGAGAACCAGGTGTGTGTGGAGGAGGGACTTTCTCTTCCCTCCCCTTGTCACTTTTACATGTCCTTTCTTTGAGAGATGCATCCAAAATGAGCTCCAGAAGATTTACAGCTGAAGAAGCTTCATTGCAGATTTTGAATTGGGATAGCGATGTTGACGAAGAAATTTCACAGACGGAAGATCCCTCAGAGCCAGAGGACAATGCCGCTGATGATCCAGATTGTTATTTTTTCCAAGATGAGGAGGATTCAGATAACAATTCTTCATCAGATGAAAATCAAGAAACGCAACAATCCTCATCCACAAAGGGGACGTGGACATCTAAAGATGGTAAGATAAGATGGTCATCATCACCACACCAAAGCCAAGGCAGATTGTCATCTTTTAATGTTATCAAAATGACTCCTGGTCCAACAAAATTTGCAGTCACAAGAGTTAATGACATTGAATCAGCATTTCAGCTTTTCATATCCCTACCCATAGAGAAAATAATTACTGAGGTGACCAACTTGGAGGGGAGACGTGTCTTTCAAGAAAAATGGAAACCATTGGATCCAACTGACTTGCATGCCTACATCGGAATTCTGGTGTTAGCTGGAGTATACAGGTCGAAGGGTGAAGCAACTGCAAGTTTGTGGAATGAAGAGAATGGAAGACCAATCTTCTGAGCAACAATGTCTTTGGAGACATTTCACATGATCTCTCGTGTCATACGATTTGACAACCGTGACACCAGAGCTGATCGACGCGAGAGAGACAAACTTACAGCAATCAGAGATGTCTGGGATAAATGGGTCGAAATCCTGCCTTTATTGTATAATCCTGGACTCGATGTTACTGTCGATGAGCGCCTCATTCCATTCAGAGGATGCTGTCCATTTCAACAGTATATGCCAAAGAAGCCCGCAAAATATGGGATCAAAATATGGGCAGCCTGTGATGCAAAATCAAGTTATGCATGGAACCTGCAAGTATATACCGGAAAGCCAGCTGGAGGAGCACCTGAGAAGAATCAGGGAATGCGGGTGGTGTTGGAGATGACTTAAGGGCTGCAAGGTCATAACATCACGTGCAACAACTTTTTTACATTGTAACGTCTTGGAGATGAACTTCAGAAGAGAAAGCTGACTATGTTGGGAACAGTCAGAAAAAACAATCCAGAACTTCCCAGTGAGCTTCTGATGATGAAAGGAAGACCTCTGCATTCCTCAAAATTTGCTTTCATTGAGAAAACAACACTTGTTCTTACTGCCCAAAGAGAAACAAAAATGTTCTTGTGATGAGCACAATGCACAAAGATGCATCTCTGAGCACAAGAGAGGACACAAAGCCACACATGATCCTGGATTACAACTCCACCAAAGGAGGAGTTGATAATCTTGACAAAGTCACAGCGACTTATAGTCTCCAGCGCAAGACTGCTCGTTGGCCCTTGGTGATTTTCTACAACATTGTGGATGTGTCTGCCTACAATGCCTATGTCCTGTAGATTGAGATCAACCAGCAGTGGAATGCCAGCAAACTGCACTGACATCGACTTTTCCTGGAAGAACTGGGCAAAGCACTCGTCACTCCCAACATCCAGAACCGAGTCAGGCCAGCTCGTTCTCTGGCAGCCGCAGCCGTCATCGCAAAAGTCCAGGGCAGGGCATCTGACCAACCTACAATGGAAAAAAACGCAAAAAAAAAAAAAAAACACGACCTACCGGTGTAAAAAAACACAAAAGATGCCAAGTCTGTTCCTCCCAAGATGACAGTAAAACAAGTACCTCTTGTGTGAGATGCAGGAAGCACATTTGCAGTAAGCACAGTCACATCCTGTTCATCATGTGGGGAACACTGAAAATGTTGGACATTGACAGAGAAAATGAGGCAAGGCCAATGAAAAACAATGTTCATGAAGAGTGAAAATTTTAAATAAGCAGTTCAATGATATAGGGTTCAAGTTGTGTATCTGTTCTTCTCATCTCTCATAAGTGTGTATGTAATCTACAATAAAGTTCTGACTGGTTTGACTTCATTTTTGACTTTTTTGAGACAAATTAAACAATATGGGTCAAAATGACCCGCAACATCATAAATGTAATTATTTTTTAACATAATACAAGGGTTAAGGAGGCAGATTTTGGTTTCAAAAAACTTAATACAGGCAGCTAATATAGTTCAGTTGCCCTGGAGCTGCTCCCAAGTTATTTAGTTGGTAAACATACTACCTCAGCAATGTCTTAAATGGATATTAGTTTGCATGTGTCACTGGTAATGCCCTGTTTGAGATTTAAAGGCAAAAGTTTAGTATGGATTGTTACCCATAAAAGGCTTTAGACTGTAGCCTAATTAATGTAATTAATCAGTACAGAGCTAATATGGGTTGGCAACCAGTGAAGTCTATCCTCACCAGGAAAGTGTATTTGCAGGCCAGGAATATTAAGAACACATAAGGCTGTTGCAGAGACATGGCATGTAAAGGCCTTTAAAGATATCTAGCTCTCTTTAATTGCTCCACATTTGGTCACTTTACAACCACAAATTTTAATAGATTTTAAGTTTTCTGGCAAGCAGACAGAAAGTTGGACATAGTTGTGAATTTCAAAAGAAATAATTATTCAAAATTGTATTTATCAACAAAAATGTCTCAAATGCATAAGCCCTAAACAAAAAAAAATAACACTAGATAAACCAAAAGTAAATACAGTCCCCGTGATTGTAATTTGATCTAAGCATAAATATAACAGATCTTTCAAAACCTATACCCATAACTTTGAATATAGCATAGCCACAAGCCTACCTTAGCATCAACAACCTAAATGTACATGCAAGATCGAGACAGTAATAATCGGAGAAGCTGTTTCACATGTCCACAGCTCAAGACAACTGGAAATGTACTAAATATTTTGAATGAGAGCCATTAGGAAGTCATGTTTCTAGTTTTCTATACTGCTCCAAAGTAAAGGGAAAACTCTAACACATCCTACATCTGAACGATTAAATATTCTCATTGAATACTTTGTTCTGTAGAAATTTGAATGTGCTGACAACAAAACAAGCAAAAATCCTCAATTAAAATCAAATGCATTAACCAATGGAGGCCCTTTGGAGTCACTCATATGATCAACATGAAAAAAACCACTACAGTCCAAACCAGCTTTGATGTAATGTCCTTAAAACAGATCAAAATTAGGGTCACTGTTGTGTGTGACCTCCACATGCCTGTGTGACCTACCTACAAGGCCTGGTCATGCTCCTGATGAGCTGGTGGATGGTCTCGTGAGGGATCTCCTCCCAGACCTGCACTAAAGCATCTGCCAACTCCTGGACAGTCTGTAGTGCAACGTGATGTTGGTGGATGGATCAAGACATGATGTCCCAAATGGATTCAGGTCTGGGGAATGAACGGGTCAGTCCATAGCTTCAATGCCTTAATTTTGCAGGAACTGCTGACACACTTCAGCCACATGATGTCTAGCATGGTTCTGCATTAGGAGGAACCCAGGGCCAACTGAACCAGCATATGGTCTCACAAGGGGTCTAAAGATCTCATCTCGATACCTAATTAAAGTCATGCTACCTCTGGTGAGTACATGAAGGGCTGTGTGGCCCTCTAAAAAAATAAAAATCCACCAACACCATTACTGACCCACTGGCAAACCAATCATGCTGAAGGATGTTGCAGATAGCAAATTGCTCTCCATAGTGTCCCCAGATGGAGGTTGTGCTGTAAGCACCATCAAATATGGTGCTCATACCACCCTCATGGAGTCGGTTTCTAACCGCTTATGCAGACCCATGCACACTGGTGGTCTGCTGGAGGTAATTTTGCAGGGCTCTGGCAGAGCTCCTCCAGTTCCTCTTTGCACAAATGCAGAGGTAGCAGTCCTGCTGCTGTGGTGTTGCCCTCCTACAGGCTACATCACATCTCCTGGGGTACTGGCCTGTCGCCTGATAGCGCCTCTAGCATCTGCACACAGCAAACCGTCTTGCTACAGCTCACACTGATGTGCCATTCTGGATGAGCTGCACAAGATAAGCAACTTGTGTGGGTTGTAGAGTTCATCTCATGCTACCATGAGTGAGAAAGCATCACCAACATTCAAAAGTGACCAAACATCAGCCAGAAAGCATAGGTACTGAGAAGTGGTCTGTTTACCCATCTGCAGAACTATTCCTTTAAGTGTAATATGTGAAATTCATTGTCAATGAGTGTTGCTTCCTATGGTGAAAGTTTGATTTCACAGAAGTTTGATTTGATTGAAGTTATATTTAGTTTTGACATGTGCCCTTTAATTTTTGAGCAGTTTATAATCCATATAATGGAAACAGCAAACATGTGAAAAAGGGTACTTTTCACATGTTTGCCAAAAACTAAACTTTCACCTGTACAAAGTTGCTATGTGCTCTACAAGCTAACCTTGCATGCTGCCATGAACACACCATCCCCAGATAGAGACATGGTGGCAATATAATGCTATTGGTAGGGTTGTCTTCAGGAGGCAAAGGTAAAATTGTTAGAGTTAATTAGAAAATAAAATTGGAGTTACACATATGGCAGTCCTCAATGAAAACATTTGGGTTGCTTTTGACAGAAAAACAAACTCCAAACATACATTCTGAGCTGCAATAGTCAAATCAAAGAGTATTTATTAGGATGGCCTAGTCAAGTAATTAAGGTATTTTGAAAAGAATAACTGGTAAACGTTTCAGTCTTTCAATGTGTAAAGCTGAGGGAAGCAGAAGCTGAAACTCTTGCTGGTATCACTATAGTTAAATGAGTCTTAAATGGTGTATTGACTCAGGAGAGCAGAGTGATAATGAATGTCATACATTTCACACTTTATTTGTAGATAAAATAAAATTATAAAATAAAATGCAATAAATGTTGATCATTTTCATAAAATCCTTATAAAATACATTAAAGTTTGTGACCATAACCTGCGAAAATGCAAAAAAAAAAAGTTCCTAGCTCCCAATATTTTTGCAATACATTTCAAGGCAAAACAGAAGAATTTTTCTTTGGTATTCTATGTAGGCATCATCTTAAACTGTACCATGCAAGTCATCCATCATGGAAGGCTGTGTGGAAAACAATCACTGATTCAGCCTGGTATTGTGGAAGAGCACTGCTTGGAAGAGAAATGGTCTGTACCTCCTCAGTGGACAATAATAGAAGTGAACATCAGAAACAAACAGTGTTAAAAAGAAAATCTCTCAAATTAATAAAAAAAAAACTCTAGGCTAATCAGGTTAAGAGAAAATTCAAGATGTAAAAGGCCAATTTTAGAATGAAATTCTAAAGAGGTTAAAGTTAATGATAAACTGATTCCATTTTAAATCAAGATAATTTTTCCCCTATTCATAAAGAAATACTCATTTCATTTTCACCGCATCATGATGCACAAAGGTATAATGGCAACTATCACCAGGATTGGAACATAGCTTAGGTAATCACAATCAGAAATACTCGAATAATCCCAGAGGGAAATTACTTAATGCTACACATGATAGCATGGATACTGTCATGATTCTGGTCACCAGCTCTGGTCTGATTACTTAATTATCTCCATCCGCTCTGCTGCTCTGCTCCTTTACTCCTCATTAACACTCATTATCTCCACCTGTGCCGCTGCCTTTATATGCTAGATCAGACCAGATGCTGGTGCCAGATTTTTCTCATCCTCGTGGTGAGCCTTTCCATCTTCGTCTTGTTCTGTCTTCCTGGATTGTACTGAGTTTTTTTATTTAGTCTGAGCCCCTGTCGGATCTATTTTTTTTTTGCCTGTCTGCCCCTGACCCTTTTCTGTCCCCTTGACTACGTTTTCGGATTGTGCCTTGGAGTTTTCTGAGCCATCTGACCCTCTGGTTCTGACCCTAGCCTGGACTTTAATTTGGATTTTGGATTGGACTCCTCTCAGCTTTCTGCCTCCCTCGTTGTAACCTCTGCTCTTCCACCCGGCTCTGTTTTTGGATCACATTTCGGACTCCTTGCAGCCTTCTGGTTACCCGGTTCCGACCCTTACTCTGGGCTTTCCTCGGTTCCACCTAAGGTCAGTCATTCTAAAACACAGGTGTCAAACTGGTTCCAGAAAGGGCCGTGTGGCTGCTGGTTTTCTTTCCACCCAAGTTGTAGTACACCAGAGTAACCAGTACACCAGAGTTAAGATTGAACTCACTCGATGAAACATTCAGACAATCATTGCTGGAATTCACCTCTGTGTCTCCCTCCAAACAAACCAGTTCCTGTGGCTGACTCCCGCTGCCGTCCCTGTTCCATACTTTTTAAATAAACCATTAAAACTTATCTGTTGTCTGGCTCCGTTACAGATACTTGCGACTACAACTTTGAAACACTGTTTTTTACATGCATGCTCCACACAAACATTACCTGGCCTGTAAAAATGGAGTGATATAGAGAACAGGGTTGAGTAACAAATTAAAGCAACTGGGAAAATGGAAGAAAAACAAAATATAAAATAAATCCAATTATATACTAAACATACATAGAAAAGTGTAACGCATGAATTACTTTACCAGAGAAACAATATACATATTACATCCAACTATAAAGGAAAAGCAAAAAGAAAATCCTCAAGAGCTTGAAAGTACTTTTCATCTGAAAAACATTTTGTGCTTTGTCTCCATGTTGCCTTTTAAGCCCTCTAATTAAACCATTGTTACAGCTGAAAGAAGAGCACTCTGATAAAGTGAACCAGCAGGATTTCTTGTTTTCTCTGATCTCCAGAGTAACCTAGATATGATTCCCAATCCTATTGTTAATATAAAAAAAAGTCTGCAAAACTGAGATGATACCTTTTAAAGAACATCCAGGGCCTGGACTAACAAAGGAAAACATAGTTTTCAAATGTTTAGAAAGGCATTTATAACTTAATTATCTTTTTGTCTTTCAATCTCTTAGACATAACAACAAAGCATTGAAACATATGGGGTAGTGTTGCATTATTTAAAAAAGACACAGAAATGTATTAATTAGCTCAGGGCTTTCCCATAATTTACATTTAACACAATACATTGCATTATACATGTAAATAAATTATTCCAGTTAAAGAAATTTTTTAACTTTTACCTTTTAATGCAAATTTATGGTCCCCTCGCTGCATAGTTGACGTTCTGGTAAGTAAATGCCTGTGTATTTACATATGCAAATATGCACATACATAAGATACATGCCACAATAAGAGAGAAGACAATGATTTTTTTAAGAAGAAGAAACAAAAGCCTATACCTATTTCCTGCTGCTCCTTTCTGAGTTCCAAAAAATGGTCTCACTTAAACACTGTTCTCCGGTAGAATGTGAAAAGTGAAAAACAAACAAATTGCGATTTAAAGCAAAATCCCCATCTTCCATATTTTCTGTGAAATTGTATCTGGCCCTTCCTTGCCAAGTAGGCATCTGAAATTTCTAGATTTTAATTGATAGCTTTTTACCCCATACCCTCATGTACACTACTCCTACATGCAGAGTAGGGGTAGTGTTAAAAAGTAGGGCTAGGTGGTGTATTGGGCCAAAAGCATCCAAGGCATTCGATGAATCCATGAGTTAAGGTTCTCATTAATACAGATACTCTTCAGCTCTATAGTCCAGACAGACAGACAGACAGACAGACAGACAGACAGACAGACAGACAGACAGACAGACAGACAGACAGACAGACAGA